>JALRMF010000223.1:0-80900 GCA_026120015.1 Dendrostoma leiphaemia
ACTATAGCAAACTAGTAATATAAAACTTTTATTTATATAATATTATAAAAAACACTAAAATATAAATAAATTTTTTAATAATAAATAGCTATTATGCAATTAAAAGTTAAAGTTATTTGCAATTATTAATGCAGACGCGGGAACGGGTGGTCTATAGCTGGGGTGGTCCGTAGAGGGGTCAGGCATGATTTAACTTGGCGGAGAAAGATTCATTCACCTGTAAATCCGCTTAATCCGGTCTGTCGGCAGGCGTCTGCTGTAGTGTTGTAAAGTGGTAATCGCATTGCCGCCTCCCTATGGAATGGACGCCCAGGACGCCCTTTGATGTGCATACAGCACATGACCCCAAGTGCCAGGGGAGTCTCTCTTATTTGCAGGGGTGGATTTTAGTAATGACGCCATGAGTGATCGTACCTTCCTGACGCGTTGTGAATTTATCAGCAGGATGGATGGGCTTCGCTGCCGGTGTTGTCTTGCTATAAAGCACCATCATGCTTTGGCTCCACCAGATAGTCTGTCTGGTCGGTTCAGGCGCGACGTAGGGGCTATCTCGGCTCAGAGCAATACATTCCTTGTTCACAGCGGTTTCAATGGACGAAAAGCCAGCGGCGACGGCTGCCAGTCTCAACGGTAGGAGTGGCGGTCAAGACGAGCCACCAGCTCGAAAACTGAAAGATGACACCGATGTTGAAGGCAAACGCTCGCCATCTCCGCACAGTCCAAGTTCCGGGGATGCCGTCGAGGACCAGAGCCGTCTTGAGCAGCAAGCGTCCAATGCTGCTTCTGTCTGGGCATCGGAGACAATGTCACCCATAGAAGAGGTGATTTTCGTCGCAACCGTCTGCCTTACGCAGTTCTGCAACCGTGAGTCTCCTGGCTCTCCCACTGACATCTTGAAGACGACATACTGACATTCCTGCCACGATCAATAGAAGCGTCATTCTGTGCGACGCTGTTTCTGCTCGAGACTGTTGGGCAAAGTCTGGATGTCAAAAATCCCAACCTCCTGAGCTGGCTGGTCGCTGGGTTCAGTCTGACAGCCGGAACGTTTCTCATCTTCTCCGGCAGACTTGGAGATGCCTTCGGCTACAAGCTGATGCTTATGGTCGGCTTCGCATGGTTCGCGCTGTGGTCCGTCATTGCAGGTCTGGCCGTCTACTCCGGCTACACCTTGTTCGTGTTCGCCCGTGTGTTCCAGGGCTTTGGATCCGCCATCTGTATCCCAAACGCCCTGGCTCTTCTGGGAACTGTCTATCCCCCGGGACACAGGAAGGCCATGGCGTTTGCCATCTTCGGAGCGATGGCTCCAGTCGGGGCGCTCGCCGGCGGGATTTGCGGAACAGCCCTCAGCTTGCTCTGGTGGCCTTGGACCTTTTACTCACTGGCCATCACCCTTTCCATCCTCGCCGTGGTGACCTACTTCATTATCCCGTCGCCAGGCCCAGGGAAGCTAGCCGGCAACATGACTTTGCGGAATCTCAACACCGAACTCGACTTTCCCGGGGCGCTGACCGGGGTGAGTGCCTTGATCCTCTTCAACTTTGCCTGGAACCAAGCCCCGATTGCTGGCTGGGACTCGGCTCAGGTCATCGTCACCCTCATTCTGGGACTCGCATTATTCTTTATATTTATGTATATCGAGTACCGAGTCGCCCAACACCCCCTGCTACCCTTCGACGCTTTCAACCCGGACGTTGGTTTTGTGCTTGCCGCGGTTGCATGCGGTTGGAGCATGTTCGGTATCTGGAGTCTTTACATCGTTCTAACTCTTGAGAACATTCGTGGACTCTCACCGTTGCTGGCTACGGTGTGGCTGCTGCCAGTCCTCGTCACAGGGTTGACGGCCTCCGTCATCACTGGGCTCCTCCTCGGCCCGGCGAAGCTCCGCCCAGCTACAGTCATGACAATTGCCCTGGTCGCTTTCACCGTCGGAATCGTGCTTTTCACTACAGCTCCGATTGATCAAATCTACTGGGGCCAGACATTTGTAGCGATCGTCGTAATCCCATTCGGCATGGATATGAGTTTTCCTGCTGCAACCTTGATCCTCTCGAATGCTGTCAAAAAGCAACACCAAGGGATTGCGGCGTCCCTGGTCGCTACAGTCGTCAACTATAGCATATCTTTGGGCGTCGGCTTCGCCGGAACGGTAGAGGTGCATGTGAACAACGGGGGGGAAACAAAAGAGGACCTACTCAAAGGCTATAAGGGTGCGTTGTATCTGGGCATAGGTTTGGCTGGTCTTGGCCTTTGCATTTGTCTAGTATTTCTGGCCAGGGACCGATGGCGGACTTTGCATGCAGGATCCCAAAAAGGGAGGGCAAGTTCCGAGTCAGAATCGCCGCCATCTCCAGAAGACGAGTCAGTCCATACTCGAGCTTGAGAACGAAAGAAAAGGAAATCTTCTCTCTGTGTACCTGAATTCTGTAGGAATTCTGTGAGCACCGAGCTCTGATAAATCACTCCCTGGCTGACCTAGCCTTGAATCTGTGCCGAGGTTTCCGCGGTAGACAATGCCTCCCCCTCGCTGAGACGTTCCCCGATTGCAAAGATCTCCACACCGAGCGTGCAATGGCACTATTCCATAGTGCGACGCATAGCCGGACTTAACCATGGGAACGTCGGTGAGTGAAGAACCGGGTGTCTGACCTTTTTTGGCATTCAAGTTGCCACCCGCTTCATATACACGCCAGGCTCAGTGTTGATAACGAAACCGAAGTTCTTTGGCGATAGCGGCACGGCTGAAGATGACGCTCTGGAGATCTCCGCATGCCGACATCGAGAGTAGGTCAGCTCTCGAATCAGCATTAGCTCTGGAAGAAGAACTGACTCCGCGGTAGTCCCCACAGACGTAACGACATGGGAGTGGCTGTTCGAGACCGAGCAGTACGTTCCCTTCAAGACCGGGTCCAGGGAGGCACTCGGGACTTACCATAATGCTGTCACCGGTGAATCTCTGGACTTTGCGCAGGTGCGAGAGAAAGCCGTGGCGCTGAACACGGCGCTGGTGGGCTGCTGTGGGCTGCAGCCGGGCGAGACCGTGTCGGTGTTCAGCACCAACACGATCTTCTATGCTGTTGCGTTGTGGGCGTCGATACGTGCAGGTCAGTAGTACCTACTCCAGGAGAATTAAGGGCAATGGCCTCGATGACCTGGCGGACCGATCTGCGTCCAGAGGCTGACGCGCGGCATCAGGTGCCAGGGTGAATGGCGCTTCGCCAGCGTACAGCTTTGAGGAGATGGCCCACGCGCTCAAGACGGCCGACACGAAGATCCTCTTCACGCTCCCGGGGTCCCTGGACACCGCCGTAGCAGCCGCAGAAAACGCGGGTGTGCCGCGCTCTCGCGTGTTCCTCTTGGAAGGATCAGCCCCGGGCTGCGAGAGGCTTGAAGATCTCATCGGGCGCGGCTCAGCCTTGCCCACCGCGCCTCACTACCGCATCCCCAGCTCTGAGACCAATAAGAGTGTCTGCGGTTTCCTCAACTTCTCCTCGGGCACGACGGGCCTCCCAAAGGCCGTGATGCTGTCCCACCACAACATCATCGCCCAATGCCTGCAGTTGCGTCAGTTGCAACTCCTCCCAGCAGACGGCCGGTACCGAACCCTCGCTGTGATGCCATTATTCCACATCACGGGCCTCGTGCGGTTCATCACCTACCCTGTCTTCGTCAACGGGCACTGTTACATGCTTCCCAACTTCAAGATGGACTCCATGCTGGAGACCATCATCAGACACAAGATCGAGGAGCTTATCTTCGTGCCTCCCATCCTCATCCGCCTGGTCAGAGACCCCATCGTCGAAAAATACCTGCCCCAGCTGCAGGCCGTTATCAAGAGGTTCTCCTCGGGGTCGGCTCCCATGAGTCCGGAGGTGATCAAGCTGCTAGAGGCCAAGTTTCCAGGTACGGGGTTCAGGCAGGGCTACGGCGCGACGGAGTCCACCGCCTGCATATCGTGCCATCCGCCGAGCCACTTTGACTACAAGTACGCAACCACTGGCGGGATCCTCGTGGCCAATACCGTTGCGAAGGTGATTGATCTGTCCGAGCCCAACAAAATGCTGGGACCCAACCAGACGGGTGAGATCTGTGCGCGCGGTCCGCAGATCGCGATGGGGTACCTGGGGAACCCGGAGGCCACGGCTGAGTCTTTCGATAGCGAGGGGTTCCTGCACACGGGCGACGTGGGGCATATTGACGACGAGGGGCTGCTCCATATCGAGGACAGGATAAAAGAGATGATCAAAGTCAAGGGGTTGCAGGTTCCTCCGGCAGAGCTGGAGGATCTGCTGCTGGGCCACGAAGCGGTCGACGACTGCGCCGTGCTGGGGATCACAGACGAGTACTCGGGAGAGAAGCCAAAGGCGTTTGTGGTGCTCAAGAAAGGTGTGCCGGCAACGGACGGCGTTGGGAGAGGTTTGCTGCAATACATACGTGAGAACAAGGTCAGATACAAGTGGCTGGCCGAGATCGAGTTCGTGGATGACATACCTAAAAGTCCGACGGGGAAGCTCCTACGGAGGGTATTGAAGGTGAGAGAGAAAGACCGCACGCGAAAGAGAGGGTTGTGCGTGAAGGATGGGACGGAGAAATCGAGGCTGTAACGGTTGTCATACCTGTGCCCTTTGTACCTAGCTGAGACAGCCAGGACTCGCCCAGTGGATAAACCGCAAAGCAAAAGTCCTGTA
Organism: Dendrostoma leiphaemia; assembly: GCA_026120015.1. Lineage (NCBI taxonomy): Eukaryota > Fungi > Ascomycota > Sordariomycetes > Diaporthales > Erythrogloeaceae > Dendrostoma > Dendrostoma leiphaemia. Next base: position 4,689 of record JALRMF010000223.1, read on the forward strand.
GTCCACCAACTGATGAGATGTATAAATGTGACATTGTCCAAAACACGACTCAAAATCTGCAGCAGTCCCGCTTGAACGTGATTAGGATGAGGGGAATAGCATTTCAAGCCAAGATCTTTCCAGAACGCCAGGCCTTCTACATATGAGTTACACCCATCGATTCAAGCAAGAAGAATGTCGTAACCATCTTTGTCGATCCTGACAGGCTCTCCGCCCAAGCCGTACTTCCGCCGGACAAGCTCAAAGATCACTAGCCCGGCACTCGTGCTTGGGACCTGTCGGATGGTACTCCACCAGAATCCGCGGTATAGCCATCTTTTCATAGCGTTAGGCCCATTTCCTTCCTGAGCTTTGGCTTGAGCCACACATTGCGCCCATGTCTCCTGATAGGCATGGTAGTAGGCGCGAAACATTTTCCACCGCCACTTTGATTTCGGCGAGTCCGACTGAGTGTACTTGCGGATTTTGCGAGCCTGTGCATCCAGATACTCCAAGTGCTCCAGATGTTCCAACTGAATATGAGCTAACGGGTGAAGGACAACCTGCTGGGCGAATGAGGCGCCGATGCCAGCCAGCATTAGGAAGGCAGGCTCAATCGAGTAGTGCGGCTGTATAGTCTTCCCGTGGCGGTCGTCTTTGTTCTGTATCGACTGTTTCCGAGACAATATATTGACCACGTCCTCACTCAGATCGCCGTAGTACCAGGCAACGAAGCTGTAGTAGCTCTGCGCCTTGATGTACTCAAAGCTGCTAAAGAATACGGCACTCCCGAGGCTGTCCTTGGCGAGGGACAGCGACCAGCCCGCAAAGATGCCCCGCATCCCGATCTCACGCAATTTTGCGTAGCTGAACGCCCACATGCTCTGTGGCCGGCCACTGCCGTTGACAACCCCTGGACCTTTGCCGCCGCGCTCGAAACGCGCTTGGATGGCGTCCAACGGCGCAGCGGCGACACTCTGGATGGCACCGGCGAGCAGGCCCGCGGTGAAAGTTTGACTTGGTAGTGGGGGCGGATAGACCCTCTTCGTTGCCTTGCCACTTTCTTCGTGGAGCCGACCAAGGATTTGCAGATAGCTCGTGTACAAGACGGCCCCGACGCTCACGTTCGCTATCAAGGGCGGGAGGACCTGGTCCGGGATTATTCGCCAGCCCGAATGACGCACTGCGCTGATGAGCACACCAGGTGTCGTCCGACTCCCAACAGATCGAGCCCATTGCCACCACGTCTGCTTGAAGGCTTTTCCGTTGCCATTCCCTTCGGCATCAGAGAGGTTGGGCAAGTAGCTGTGATTCTGCTGCTGAATATTCCTCGCGTAGGCCAGATAGTCCACTCTCGTCCTGAAGAAGGCCTTGACGGGTGCTCGGAAATAAAAGGCGATAGCCTGAGCCGTGAATGCACGCACACCAGCGGCGGTCGCGGCAGTGGCGGCGTTGCTGCGCGGTTGTCTGTCGGACGAGTCTGGAGGCACCACCGGGAGGACGCCGACGATGGACGGGTCGAGAGGACCGCCGGCTCCACGGCCGGGCTCACTGGGGTTCATCGTCGACCAGGCATGGCAGCTGAGCTCACTTGCCAGATATTGGGGGCCGACGAGAGGAATTCGGAGTACTTGGCTGCGCGGTGGTGAATGGGAGAAAGCGGCTCAGTTTCACAGCCGGCGAGAAGCCGCGCCTGAACCGGTTTTGGGAGGTGTGAGGTTAACGCCAGCTGGCGAGTGGGTCTGGCCTCGCCCCGTAGATCCCTGCTGGCAGCTGGCAGCTGCAGCATTGCCTGAAGTGCACGTCAAGTCACGATGAGAAATGTCTGAAAAACAATAGCTAGGTAGCCAGCTGAAGTCGAGCAACGAAATGGGAGGTTACTTATGGGTCGTGCTTTGAATGATTTTGGACAGACCACTTGCGAGCTCATCGAGACGTTGACACTATATCCTTCTTAATTAACAACTGCTCTATAAAACCTAGAGTCGCCCACGGGCTCCTTCGTTATTTCGGACCTCTGAGAAAGTACCTGCAGGCATTCAACATTTCGAGTCAACTATCGTCTCTTTTCTTCCTAAAAACTCCAGCTGTAGGGGTTCAAGCACTTGGAGTCCACTCTCTCGACAGTTCCTCTTCTCACGAGTCACTGTTCCTCTTCTGACAGTTCTCCTTCTCACTGTTCCTCTTCTCAGTGTTCCTCTTCTCACTGTTCCGCTTAAGCCGTTTCTCTTCAACCCCAAGGTATCTCAGCTTTTCAACCCTCGCAGTGTCCAACATACGCCTCTTTGTACACTCACTACTCGGTTCACTCGTTTCGTCTCCTTCAGCAGCTGCTCCTCAAATCTTCGCCCAGTCACCTTCATCATGGCACGCATCCCCTCAAAAAAGAAGGAGATCGGATCTTCAGCCCGATTCAGGTTTCGGTCCTCCTACCCAGAATGGATGCATCCTTCTCACGTGACAAGCTTGGGACGATACTCACCTGTGCCTCACTTTGCCGTGCACCGCACTGTACGGCGCCACGACCCCCAGCAGGCAGTCGACACACAATGGCGACAAGAAGCTGCTCGAAACAGGCTTCGGGGTGCAGATGGCCGTAACCTTCCCACGTCTGCCTCATCTCTCGAGCCTACCTCTTCTTCCGAGTCTGCTTCTTCTCCGGAGTCCGCCTCTTCTCCCGAGTCCGCATCTTTTCCCGAGTCTTCCTCTCTTTCCGAGTCTACTAAGAAAGAGTGCAACATCTGTGTTGAGACATTGGAAATCGCCGAGTTTCCAAAAACTCGGATCTCCGGCACATGCACTCACGATGCGAACACTTGTCTCGGATGCGTAAAGCTCTCGATCAAGACCAATTTCGAGAACAACCAGTGGGATCAGATTCGTTGTCCCGAGTGTGGCGAGCTTCTGGATTATCACCATGTGCAGTTGTTCGCTAGCGAGGCGATCTTCAGCAGGTAAGTACACCCCACTTGTACCCACTCGGGTCAAAACAAAGGACAATCGACTGATGAATAGTTGCATAGATACGAGATGATGTCCCTGCGTGCCGCGCTCGGCGAGTCCCCGGAGTTTGTCTGGTGTCCATCTGGTTGCGGATCTGGTCAAGCTCATGAGGGTGGCAGCAGACGACCGATCGTTACATGCATGCAGTGCCACTTCAAGTTTTGTTTCTCCCATCAAGTTGAGTGGCACGAGGGTTTCAGCTGTTCTGACTATGATGACCTTCATGAGAATCCCGAGGCGTTCCCCAGCCAATTTGTACCTGGCAATCGCCAGGTAGGCAAGCTTCAGTCAAGCGAGCAGCGACGCCGACAGGAGCAGGAGGATGCAGATCGCAAGTTCGCTCAGGTATGACTTGTGCTTCGTGTGTCTTTTTCGTGAGATCCAGAACTAACATTCGGTGCTGCAGGACCTGATCGACACCGAGGCTGGTGAAACGCGCGAGAGTCGGGGTGCTCAGCTGCGACGCGAAGAGGCTGAGAGAGCTCTACGAGATCGCGAGGAGCAGGCCAATCGTCAAAGGATCGAGCACCTTCGGAGAGCGGCTGCTGAACGAAAGCGCCAAGAGGCTCGAAGCATGGCTATGATCGAGAAGACTGCGAAGAACTGCCCTGGATGTTCGCGCCCGATCGAAAAGAACAACGGATGTGACCACATGACATGTGAGTTCGCTTCCTCGCTGTTTTAGATACCGCCTCATTCGGCATGCTAGAAGATCACCCTTGCGTCGATGTGGATAGAATGAGCCAGTACTAATGTCCGCAGGTACCCAATGTGGACACCAGTTCTGCTATCTGTGCAGTGCAGAGTGGACCAACATCCTCTGGGGTGGAAATGAGTATCACAACAAAGGTTGTGCGTGGCATACCGACAACATCCCGGGGACCCCTCCTCCGGGTGAAGACGATGATGCTGACGATTCTGACTGGATGCCGGATGAAGACGATGATGCTGACGACCTTGACTGGGTGCCTACTTAGCGAACATCGTTGAATGGCGTTCATGGGCATGGCACATGAGTGGTGACTGAACAGGATGGGGTAGCAAGGCTACTACGTGGGCTTCGAGAATGCCTCGACCCGCTTCGCGTCCTACAAGTTCGACTGATTATCGGGAATCGGGATGTAAAGGATGGATGCTTTCATGAATCTATGGGGATGATGCTGGTCACGCTACGATGCTCTGGTGCTTGTGGGAGGACATACCAGTGGGGAAGTGTTGATGACTTTGACTTCCCGAAGTTTTGCGATGGCCTATGTCATGTTTGTCTATAAGCTGGAACCATTGGAGAGTAGTGACGCAGGTGATACCTTGCTGGTCAGCTTTCTGGGTTGCCTGGATTCCATGCTCAGTTGTACCTAGGTAACTACCAACTTTTTTCCAGGGAAAAGTTTCATCTGATTGTCCCAAAATCACCCGATCATATCTTCTCCTACTGGTTCTGTCAATGTCGTGATGTGTCCTCTGAAAGGAAGCGGAAGTGAAGGAACCTGGAACATAGACTCTTGGGATATTATGCGGCTTGGCACACCAGAGTTGATAGACACTGAGCAAATTGCTTCGGCGACATGGCCTCCATAACAGGCCAGGCCAGATGACCTTCAAACTTGCCTGCAGGTTGCCTTTCCTGCGGAAGAAAGACTTGAGCAGACATGTTGGACCTTCAGAATCTGGTTGTATAACTCACTACCCAGGTATACATACAATGGTAGCATATTCGGTGAAGCCCCCGTTCTGCAATGTCTACCTAGGTAGGGTCCTGGCAATGGCCGCTTATCACAACCTGAAAATCTCTTTTGGATGTCCCAATGAACATTCCGCCTTGCGAACATAGACAGCATTCTCATATCTCAATATCTCAATCCTGTGCAGCGGGTCGAAGTCTGATGGTTCCGGGAACGAGATACAACCTTGACCGAGCCACGCCTCCCGCGAGTTGATCTCCATGTAGACTGGAACCAGCTCCTTCACGGAAGGGGCAGCGCCCTGCAGAGGCGAGGGGATCACTCGGAGATTGAGAGTCCGCTTCTCTGAGGGGAAGGCAGAAATCTTCTGCGTAGGTGCAAAATTGAATTGGACAATGCGCTGTCCAACGGGGCGCTCCACGGCTCCTTTTAGAATGCTGCCTCCGGTATCTGTGTCGATGGTGACCTTGCCAAACTTCTTCGGATAGCCGAACTGCTCACGTCCGGAGAAAATGGCGGATTCGTTGTTGAGGATCAAGGAGAGCCCAAAGTCGAACTTCTCTCCCTGGTAGGTGACTTCAACAAGGTGGCAGTATTCCTTGTATGCGCCGACGCCACTCATCCCGTAATCGAGGAACCCAGTCGTGACCAGTGGTTCATCTTCCAGTTCAAGCACGTCCGGGACGAACTCTTTGATGGACGCATATGAGGTCCGGTAGGTAATGAAGACAACGTCGACATCGGAGAATTCAGTGATGCCGGGGCGGTATGGAGGAGCGAACGCTGGGATCGCAGTATTGCCCACGGAAAGGCCCCCAAGAGACATGACGGCGTCGGTGTTCGTAGAAATGGTGGATGACTTGAAGATTTGAAATTCAACATACGTCTTCAGCAAAGAGCCCCCCCCCCCCTTTCTCCCATCTGGGTTAGAGTTAAGCGGACTCACTCACCTATAGAAGTTGTCTGCCCGACTGACCGATGTTCTCGGATGGTCTCGTAATACAAGTAAGTGGTTTTCCTCAAACCTCCATTGCGAGTTGATACCACACATTTTCAAGGTTCTTAAGTAATTTCATCAACTTTTTTTTTGAGGTGGGGCGACCGGGGATGGATAGTGTCCGTCCACATCGCCGGCGGTGTCACGGTGACAGTCCGTGTCCGAATTGGCCAGCATTCCAGGCAAAACAAGCAAGGGAATTGTTGCACAAAAGCTTCTTTACCTCGGTTGCGGCCAATCAAGCTGGCGAGTCAGACTTTCAATGCGGATTTAGAGCTGTCAAAAGTCTCATTTCCGGCCGATCAAGGCGTTGATTTTAGTAGTTTCTATCTGAGCTTACCTATTAGTTTTTTAATTAACAAAACTAAAGCTGCTAGGCTGTTTTATAAGTAAATAAGTATTTATATACATAAAAACTTATAAATAAACAGTAAAAAAATTAATAGCCTATCAATGTAGATTCAAAAGCTAAAGTGAACGCAAATATACTCTGTGGCAAGGCAGCAGCAGAAGTCCAATGCACCGTATGTGTTTTTTTGTTTTGTTTATTTGCGCGCGAGTGTTGCAGTGGGTGAGGGTATATTATGTTGATACAAACGCAGTTGGACCAAAGGTTATCAGACGTCTCCAGTCCGCGGGGCATTTGCGAAGCACGCCCCCCCTACTGGCTGATCGAATTCAAAGAAAGAAGATGTCGGCCGCCTCGTCCCCCCGAGCTCTGCCAACCAAGGTTGTGAAATGGCCATGTTGGCGGGGCAGTCTACTTCCGAGGTTGCATTCGATCTGTGTTGCTTCGGTCCAATGCGTCCGTCGGACAATTACAGGCTGCCACAGCCTTGTTGTGATTTCCTTGACGCGTTCCCTTCCGATTTTATTGTTTGACATAACTCTTGAATACATCAGTTGAAGGAGTACCAGTACCTAGCACAGTAAAATCATACTTGTCTTGTTCTCGGAAGTACTGTGATGTGGCATAAGGACGGCCAGGGCTGTGGTTCTCGGCTGCCAGGTACTTATGTACAGTACTTATACATGGTCTGTGTGTGGGTGTCCGGGCCGGAAGGCTTCCTCCGCCCGATCCGGTCTGGCGTGGGATTCACTCGGTGAACTACCAACATAAAAGATCGCGATCACCACGTTGGTAGCTTCCTTTCTTTCCTGCTAATCAACAACACTATTAACTGCTTATTTGGCCCCGTCTATCGCGAGATCCGTAAGTGGTGAAGAGGGTTGACGAACGTGAACACACCAGCGTGCCCAGGTGAGAAAGATTCACTCGTACAACTTGCGAGCCTCAGCTGCAGCCGTGGGTCCTTCTTCACATCTTCTCTCGCAGAGATCAGAGTCGTTGCCTTTTACTCGCATTCGTAGCTGCCTCTGATAACGAACTGCTCATGTGCCTGCCCTTTGATTTCAGCCATCTCAGTCCAGGCAGTCCACGGGTCTTGTTCCTCAACCCATCTCTGAGAGTCCCATCCCCCCCCCCCTTCCCAATCGCCACCATGGAAAGCACCAATCCCCCTTTCCAAGTAATAAAGTATGCCGTCTTGGCCGTGGTTCCATACGTGAGTTCGCGTATGAAAACAAGCTTCGTCAAGTCCTACTGACTTGCTACAAAAGGTGTCTTCTTGTCTTTGGTTATCGCGTATTTTTCCATCCCTTGAGCCGATACCCTGGCCCGCTGGCTGCCAACCTTGGAACCTCTCTGACTGCTATGCCGGTTTCTACGCCGTGTCGATGCGCCTTCACTTGACCACCTTTCAGATCAAAGGAAATACGGTGAGTCGTGCTCAGTTATCGGATAAGAATTGCCAATGGTCGTGCTGAACAATGCCACAGGTTCCGTGATGCGGCACGGTCCCAACAAGCTCATTTTCAACTCGACTGAAGCTCTGCGAGACATCTACAACAACGAAAGGGTCACCAAGTCGCACGTGTACCTACTCAACGTTGCTGGTGGAAACCCAAGCATCTTCAACACCATCGACAAACGCCAACATAGCACCAAGCGACGGCTCATTGGACAAGCCGTCAACGACAAGTCCATGCGAAACTTTGAGCCGACTATGATGGCACACATTGATGTTTCTCTAGATCAGCTCCTGCGTTCGAGCCAAGGCTCCGTTCCGGTTGACATGACTGACCACTTCAAACGGCTTGGGATGGACATCGTGGGCCTTCTTGCCTTCGGCTTTCCTCTGAATATGCAGGTCGACCCAACCTACCGGTTCATGATTCGCGGCCTCAGCTTGGGTGGGTATCGGGCTCTCTGCTTTATGCAGTTTCCACCCCTCAAAAGGCTTGGACTGCATTATCTGCTCCTCGTAGCAGGTTGGTCTCAGAGGGTGAAGTACATAAGAATGCTGAAACGCATGATCAGCACTCGCCTCTCTGAGGACAAGCACGCGAGGAGCGACCTTTATTCCGTAGTCGCTGACCATCTGGACACGGACAAGACGGGCGACGGCATCACCACAAATCAGCTGTGGTCCGAAGCTCTGTTCTTCTTCCCCGCAGGTCCGTAACTCCCCAACCTCAGCTCAACGCGGTCGACGGCTGGCTTGCGTGACAGGTGGCGAGACAACATCCACCGCACTCAGCGCCCTGTTTTTCTACCTGTCGCGGAACCCCCAGGTGTACGAAAAGCTGGCCCACGAAGTACGAAGCACATTCTCCAGCGGCGCAGAGATCCGCGGTGGCCCAAAGCTGGCCACATGCCGGTACTTGAGGGCCTGTATCGACGAGGCTTTGCGCATGTCGCCTCCGGTGTCCGGTACGCCATGGCGAGAGCTGTACGCAGACGGAGAGACAAGCGGGGGCGCTTCTTGGAAAAGAGAGGGTAGGAGGCGAGCGACAGAGTTCCAGCTCTATGATATCTTCGTTCGCATCTATGCATGCCGGTCCCAGCTTGGTCTTGGTACCTCGCGGGGATTTGTCGAAGGAAATCAGCACTGAGGGAAATTCTTGAGAGCAGACGGATGCATGCGTGCACAAGGTACGTAGGTGTATGTACAGTATACAGAGATCTACTTACCACATAACCCTTCTTGAAGGTTGACATCTTGCAGGCTAGTCAATTCCATTTTCAGAACTAGTGGCCCTCGCGGCCTCGCCTCTGGTTCTGCTTGAATGCAAAGTGGTGAGGACTTTCAGGGCTTCCCTCCCACACCCAGCCAGGCAACCTGAGCTGAAGCACTATACGACGCCCTCCCTGCAGTGCGAGGTCAAGATTGTCGCCGAACCCCAAACCTTCTCTTGGCTCGACATATTCTCGGTGGCACGAAGTTCCAGGCATCACATCCAGTGGCACTCCTCGAAGCAATTGGACTGATTGTGTCGTTGGAAGATGTGATTTTCAAGTGAGCCCGCCTGAGCATGGAAAAGGAGAAAAGAATATCGGTCGCCGGCCAGCCCGACGGCCGAAGTTGATGTGCTCTTGGGTGGCAGGGGTGGCAGGGGCGGCAGGGGTGGGCAGCTAGGCGATTGAGTAATAAGCCTGTCGACAGCGACCGCGACAGCAGTTGCCACAGGACTTTTGGCGAGGGGAGGTCCGGCACCCTGCCTGCCGTTCGCCTACGTACCTGCTGTTACACTGCATCGTTGACGACGATAGGTGGTACTGTAGCAACCTACCGGGCGGGGCGCTGCAGGGCTTTGAGGCGTCATCGAAACATGGGGGGCGACAGAGCCGCGCTTGGGATGGGACCTGGGGGCCCGCAGCGGTGCCGAGGCCGATCACCCGCGGGCGTAACGTTCGACCGACTCAAGCTCGCCTGTGCGTTCCGTGAGGAGGTACCACCCAAACACCAAGCCCGGACAACGGGTTTCGTTTTGGGCAACTTTTTCTTCTTTTCCTCCCACCTCCTGCTGTCTGCCTTGCTGGCCATAGTTGACTTGCACTGCCTTTGTTTTTAATTCTTTTGTTATTTTCCGACGGGCTTTTGTTGCACTGCTCCACCATGTTTCCACTCGGCCCCTCTTGGTTTTAAACCCTCCAAACTTCCGCCTCTGGGGCCTCCCCAGTCCGTCAAGCGAACTTTCGCGAGAGTTTCCAACGACTCGGGACGGCGCGCGCCTAGTTGCGTGAAAGTGTCCGCCGCCATGGCGCTTCTCCGCCAGGCATGGACTCTGACCAAGAAAAATCTACTGGTGGTCTTCGTGAGGCACTGGTTCTTCACGACCATCCGGGCATTTCTGGCGCCAATAATATTTGTAGGTCAATTCGCGCTCGAGATGCGGAAGGGGGAGGGGGGGGAATGGGTGTGTGTGTGTGTGTGTGTGTGGGAGCAAATTAGCGGAGCGCTAGCGGCTGACTTCTGGTATCAAAAACAGATGTTTATAATTTCCTACGCGAAGAACTTCTTCGTTCCTCCCTCCCTGTACGGCATTGGTTCTCCCTCGCCAATACGAAGCCTCCCAGACGCCCTCGCCGCATCGACTGGACATCATGACAAGGTCGTCTTCGTGAACAACGGGTTCACCGGTGGAGATATCGAGAACGTAATAGGGAATCTCTCCGCGCAGGTTCAACAGGCCGGAAAGACCACCGAGGTGGTTCAGCAAGATGTCGATCTGCTCACCAGCTGCGCGAGCTCCTTGCGCGGTGCCACGTCATGTTACGGCGCCGTCGTCTTCCACTCCTCGCCCAACGAGGGAAGCGGTGGAGTGTGGAACTACACACTACGGGCCGACGGAGCCTTTGGCGAGAGAATATTCGTCGACACGAACACCAATGACGTCGAATTATACATTCTACCCTTCCAAAGGGCCATTGACTCCGCCATCGGCTCGGTGTCGGGCAACGCGACGTCCGCGGGCACTGTCGACGAGTACCCTTACACGGATATTACTTCCGAGGAACGGGATGCCCTGATCCGCAGGCTGTACATGGGCGCTCTGATCGACATCCTCGCCGTGGCCTACTTTATCGGCGTCTGCGGTGTCACATACCAGCTGACAGGGCAGATGGCCTCCGAGAGAGAACTGGGCATCTCACAACTAGTCGAGGCTATGACACCTGCGAAGAGGCGATGGCACACCCAGGCAGCGCGCCTGTTGTCGAACCACCTCGCGTTCGACATCATCTACATCCCCGGGTGGATCATCATGGGTGCGATCCTGAGGGCTCTCTCGTTCGTGCACACGAGCTGGGGGATTCTCATCGTGTATCACATCCTCGCCGGTCTTGCGCTGTCAAGTTCCTCGATCCTGGGCGCGAGTCTCTTTAACAAGGCTCAGCTGTCCGGCATTACTGTGACCATGGTCTCTGTCATTCTGGCGATCATCGCTCAAGTCGCTGGACCGTTCGGCACCGGAGCCACTGCTATCCTGAGTCTCATCTTCCCGTCCATGAATTATGTCTTCTTCATCATCTACTTGGCTCGCTTCGAGCGGAGATCTCTCGCAGCGAACCTGGCCCAAGGCGCACCGAGGAACCCTTCCACCCTTCCAGGAATCATCTTCTGGGTCTTTTTGATCATCCAGATCGTGGTCTATCCGGTCCTCGGTGCCCTCGTCGAGAGGTGGCTGTACGGAACGGTCTCCAAAGAGAGAAAGACGACTACATCCTCACCTGACCACTCAATCATCCTATCAAGTTTCTCTAAGCATTGGACGCCTAGCTGGTTCCGTAGGAAGGTGCTCTCCAAATTTGGTGTCAAGACCCCTGAGACCGTGCGTGCAGTCAATGATCTCAACCTCAAGGCCCGACGAGGCCAGATTCTGGTCTTGTTGGGCGCGAATGGCAGTGGGAAGAGTACCACGCTCGACGCGATCTCTGGCCTCAATACCATCACGAGTGGCTCAATCGAGATTGATGGCACGGGGGGTCTTGGCCTGTGTCCTCAAAAGAACGTGCTCTGGGATGAGCTCACCGTCTTTGAGCACGTCAAGATCTTCAACCAGCTCAAGTCACCAGGTGCAGCGGATCACAGAGATCAGATCGACAACCTCATCCGTGCTTGTGATCTGGGTCATAAGATTAAGGCGAAGTCCACGACTCTCTCGGGTGGCCAGAAAAGAAAACTTCAACTGGCCATGATGTTCACGGGCGGCAGCAAGGTCTGCTGCGTTGACGAGATTTCCTCAGGTCTTGACCCGTTGTCGAGGCGCAAGATCTGGGACATTCTTCTCGCCGAGCGAGGAGAGAGGACTTTCCTTCTCACCACGCATTTCCTGGACGAGGCCGATGTCTTGTCGGACTATGTTGCCATGCTGTCCAAGGGCCAACTGAAGATCAAGGGTACGGCGGTCCAGCTGAAGCATGAGGCGGACGTCGGATACCGCATCTCGGTACCCAAGTCACAGAAGTTCACTGCCGCGGACTCGGTGATTCGCAGTGATACGGGAGATAGGATAGTCTACTGGTTTCCCAACTCGACAGAGGCATCAAAGTTCATCGGCGAGCTTCGTTCTGGCCAGGTGCAGGATTACGATCTGCTAGGACCCACCCTGGAAGACGTCTTCCTCACGTTGGCAGAAGAGGTTCGAGAGAATGGTTTGGGCGACGAGATGTCACCAGGTGTCCGTCCCACCAGCGCATCAGAAACGTTCGACAAGCCAGTGCAGTCCGAATCATCGTCTACCGATGATCAGGGCATGCGCATGACCGAAGGCAGGGGTACGGGGATTGTGAGGCAGACTCTGATCCTCATCCACAAACGCTTCACGATCCTCAAGCGCAACTATCTCCCTTACTTGGCCGCGTTTCTTGTACCGGTCATCACGAGTGGGCTGGTCACACTATTTTTGAAGGACTTTTCAGCAGTCGGGTGTAACCCCGGCGAGCAAGCGAGCAACCCATCGCTCGATGATCTTACTTCCCTAGGTATAACCCCTCTGGTCCCTCTTGGACCTTCGAGTTTGCTACCGGACGCCAGCGTGCTCGCCAATCGCACGGGGCTCAACGCCACCTCATTCCACCTTGTCGAGACCCTTGAGGAGTTCAACGACTACATCTCCACCAACTTTCACAATGTCACACCGGGCGGTTTCTTCCTGCAGCCGAATCAGAACCCTGAGGCTACCATGGCGTATGTTGGCGACGGCGCCGTGACTTTTGGTCTGGTCACTCTCAACGCGCTCTCGAACGTTCTTGAAGGCACCTCGATCACGGCGTCATTCCAGTCTTTCGCAGTACCATTTGCACCAAGTGCGGGCAAGACACTACAGCTCATCCTGTACTTCGGATTGGCCATGTCCGTGTACCCGGCCTTCTTTGCGCTCTACCCTTGTGTGGAACGCCTGAGGAATGTGAGGGCCTTGCACTATAGCAACGGCATCAGAGCCGGACCGCTGTGGTTGGCATACTTGACGTTCGACGTCCTCTTCGTATTGCTTATCAGCGCCGTGGTCACAGGAATATTCGTTGGGGCCTCGGACGTCTGGTATGCACCTGGTTACCTCTTCGTGGTGTTTTTCTTGTACGGCATGACCTCCATCCTCTTCTGCTACGTGATCTCCCTGTTCACGTCCTCGCAACTCGCCTGCTTTGCCACAGCTGCAGGTGGCCAGGCTGTATTGTTCCTGTTGTATTTCATCATGTACATGAGCATCATAACATACTCACCCGCATACCGCATCAACTCGGACCTGACGACTGCCCACTTCGCCTATTCGATCATCACGCCGGCGGGAAGCATGCTCCGATCTCTGCTCCTGACGCTCAATGAGTTCTCGCTCCTTTGCCGAGGCACCTCGATTGCGTCCTACCCCGGGGCGCTCACCGTCTATGGCGGCCCTATACTCTACCTGCTAGTGCAATCTCTGATTCTCTTCACGCTTCTGGTCTGGTTCGACAGTGGTTACAAACCTCCTATCCTCATGAAACTCTCCCGTCGTCTTCGCAAAAGCAATTCGCCGCCAAAGGAGCTCGATACCGAGAACGAAGCCGCGATCTCCGACACATCCATCAGCGACCCCGCCGTGGGTCTAGAGACCAAGCGCATCGAGGCTCAGTCTCCACCAGAAACCGACAGCCTGCGCGTGCTACACCTCAACAAATTCTTCGGCCGCGCCAATCACGCCGTTCAAGACATGACCTTCGGCGTGCCTCGCGGGCAGGTGTTTGCGCTACTGGGTCCGAACGGCGCGGGCAAGTCGACAACCATCTCTCTCATCCGCGGTGACATCCGGCCATCGGGCGGCTTGCTCGACGGCGTCCCCTCGGGCGATGTCCTCATCTCGGACCTGTCCATCTCCGCACAGCGTGCCGCGGCCCGCCAGCACCTCGGTGTTTGCCCCCAGTTCGACGCCATGGACAGCATGACGGTACGGGAGCACCTGTCCTTCTACGCGTCGGCGCGAGGCGTCCCCGACGTCAACGCCAACGTGGAGGCCGTCCTGACGGCCACGGGGCTGGGCCGGTTCTCGGACCGGCTCGCGCACAAGCTGTCGGGCGGCAACAAGCGCAAGCTCTCGCTCGGCATCGCCCTCATGGGCAACCCGGCCGTGCTGCTGCTCGACGAGCCCAGCAGCGGCATGGACGCCGCGGCCAAGCGGGTCATGTGGAAGACCCTGCTCGGCGTCGCCGCCCCCGGGCGGGCGCTCCTGATCACGACGCACTCCATGGAGGAGGCGGACCGGCTCGCCACGCGCGTGGGCATCATGAAGCGGCGCATGCTGGCCCTGGGCACGGGCAAGGAGCTGGGCGCGCGGTGGGGCGAGGGCGTGGTCGTGCAGGTCGTGCTGAAGAGCGCACCCGGCACGACCGAGGAGGAGATGGAGACCGTCAAGACCTGGCTGGCGGGGAGGGTGGCCGGTTGCGAGTTCGAGAAGTGGGGCGCTGGGGGAGGCGCACACGGGCTCTTGAGGTTCAGAGTACGGAGGGAGGGCCTGAACCAGAGGGAGGAGGACGAGGAGACCACGGCGTTGATCAAGCAGAGCGAGATCGAGGCCGTGGGTGACAAAGACACGACTAGCACCATCAATGGGTCTGTGGATCATGCTGGCAAGACTGAGTCCTTGGGCGCAGCGGAGAGCCTCGACATGCCAGGACTCATCCAGCTTTTTGAGGCCCACAGAGACGAGCTGGGCATAGAATATTACAGCGTCAGCCCGACCACGCTAGATGAGGTCTTCCTCAGGGTTGTGGGACGAGAAGAGGAAGAAGGCCGCGAGAGCTCAGCCAGGAGGAAGTGGTGGAAACGGCGTTGAGGAGTGGTGCTAGATTTTGCATGCATATACGATACCATCATCGGCACCCCGTACGGATAGAATAATGACATATAGACAAAGAGGACAATGCGAAATTTGAAACGAGTTCATCGATCACTCGACCTCTGAGATCAAGGCACTGGGGTCTGCGAGGTGACATTACAGTTCAGTCTTCTGAGTACTTCAGCGCCAGACAGGCTTCTATGTCTTTGACACGGTGGTTCACTTGTACCAACTCCCAGTCACACCAAACGTGCCCAGCAGTGGCTCTTTTTCCACCTCACAAGAAGGTAGCACATCACTGATGTCTCCATACGGTAAGTGGCTGGACAGCCGAGATAAAGCGTCGGTAGTGGAGCCGCTCAGAATAGACTGCTCCTGCTGTCGCGAAGTTGGGTCACTCCTCTTCGAGCATTCTATATTGAATGACTGCTATCAAGCCACCTTCTTGACCGTGTAGCGCATGTATGTCGTCGAGACCCCATCCATGACCTTTTCAAACAGCTCGCCACTGGTCTCCCACCTGGTGTTCGTCCTCTCCCCAATCTCATCCCACAGAAGTTGCCAACTTGTCATATCATGCCAATAAGTTCTCCTCGCCCCCCTGGCACCCCTCGCCTGCTCCTCACGCCACTCATCCAAGGGGACCGCCTTGTTCCTGCCCAACTGGCGTCCGACAATCATCGCCCCCTCGGCGTCCGGGTCCAGGAACCGCACGAGCCTCGCCCCGACCGCCACCTGGTCGTCCCACCCGAAGAGGTGCAGGAACGACGAGGCGTGGATGATGCCGAACTGGCCGTCGAGCGCCCCGAGCGACGGCGACGACCCGGCGAGCACGTCGCCCGCGACGAGGCGCGCGGCCCGGAGGCGGCCCCGGTCCCGGAAGAGCTCGTAGCCGAGGTCGATGAAGCCCTGGTCGACGTCGACACCGGCGAGGTTCCCCGCGGGCACGCCGGCGAGGGCGAGCTGGCGCAGGGCGTGGCCGAAGCAGCACCCGGCGTCGAGGAGCTTCTCGCCGGACCCGAGGCGCGCGAGGATGTTGGCATACTCTGGGTGCCGGGGGAGGTACAGCGGGAGGAAGCGCCAGCGGCCGAGGCAAGGATAACGGTGGATGGCGAAGGCCTTGTCGCGCTGTCATTGGAGTGAGCAGTGAGAACCGCCGGATGAGTGAAACGGGGACGAGTGGAATCAAGGGGTTTTCTTACGATGTCTTTGACATGTCGTCGGACTTCGTCTGGCGGCAGGCCGGTGTACGTCTCAATCAGCTTCAGCCCTGCGTCGAGCTCGGCGTCCTCGGATGCTGGGGGAAGTTCCTCGTGAAAGCGGAACAAGGGCCGTTCCTCTCCATTCTTGGCATCATCAGGTGTAGTCATCTTCAGTCGCTGTCCTCGTCAGCGGGAGTGGTCTGTTCGATTGATCAAATCTTCTCCTGCTTATACCCCGCGGCGGAGGGATACTCATTGTGCTACTTATCTCCAAAGGTCCTTGCATACCTATACATGTAGGTAAGCAGGGCCCTGCATGGTGGGTCTTGACATTGTACTGTATTTCCGGATAAATCGGCACCACCTGGGCAAGATGCATCCCGTTCGACAGGTGCACATTCACAACTTCGTGGCATCAGTTCCCTCTTCAGTCGACGCCGACGATCAATCTTGGAAGCTCGCTCCATTGCGTAGGAAACTTGGCGTCTCATCATAGACGATGAATGACATTGGCTGCCTCTTCTATCTGTCGTACTGTCTACTCGTGCGCTTGGAATTGGTATGACGAACTTGAAAAAGAAGGATTAAAAATTACCAGTCATGCTGAATACTCATGGGAATCTAGTCGACAACACGCAACATACTGTAAGCCTTGTGACCGATGGCCTTGTTGACGACGATCATCGGGTCCAGCTTGCGCTTCTTGACCTTGTCGATGACTACTTCACCATCATCACCGACTTTCTCGACGATCTCTTCCGCCGCGTCCTCGTCCTTGAAGGTGCCGTTGTCGAGGAACACCTTCAGCATGCCCTGAGAGTAGCCGCTGACAAGAGCCGTGCCATCGTCGGCCGCCGTGATCGGCTTCGGGGCGATGGGATCGCCTCCAGAGCCAGCTCGGCCCATGTAGCCAGCACGACCGCCCGCCAGGTTCCAGAAGACCAGCTCGGGCATCTCGTAACCCGCCGCCTTGAACTGCTCCTCGATGCGCCCGTGGGAAGTCGTCCAGTTGTTGCTGTATCGCCTGTCGTACGCCTGATCAAACTGCATGTCAGAGAAAACGAAGACGCGCTTGATCATGTCCTCCTGCTTGATCTCGTTCTTGACCGCCATGGGCAGAATCAGCTTCTCAAAGACGGCGACGAAGTCGGTGGACATGGACCACTGGGACTGGGCGAGCTGGTCGTACTTCTCGCGGAGGGTCTTGGTCAGGTCGATGGTCTGAACTTGGGGGTTCGTGCTGAAGGTGATGAAGGCGCCGCCGAAAGGCGGCCTGCAGACCTCGGCGATGAGGAGGGATAGACCGATGGAAGAGTCCATGGGACATGTACCGTCCGGGAAGTGAGGGTAGGACATGGATCCTGACACGTCGGCTACGGCGATGCAGTTATACATTGTGCCCGAGTCTTTGATGCGTTGGACCAGCGCATTCCACTGCCCATCAAGTGTCTTGGCGGCCATCTCGGTGATCTTTGCGTCGACGAGGTCTTTGGTTCCCCTTTCGAGCTTGCGCTTCCCGGCGAGCGTATCGAACGAGACTGTGTGGGCGTGATGTGCGTTACTCACGGCCTTGATGAGGGTGCTCGGCAGGAGTGTGGCGCCGGAGATTCGAGCTTTGCCGCTGGCCACCTTGTCGATGTACTGCTCGAAGCGGTCGGTATCCTTTCTGGCGAAGAGTGGAGCGTAGTTGTTCATTGCCAAACTCGGAACCCGGTCATAGTTGATGTTCTTGTACGTGTTGGCAGTAATGTCGCGCTCGACACACTCAAGGTGCTTTCGGAGGGCTGCCATGTCCTTGCGAAGGGCCTCGCGGGCGTGGCGAAGATAAAAGGTACGCTGCTCGACATTGCTGGGGTCGGACCCGCCGAATCCCTTGAATCCGGACAGAGGATGCAGGATTTCAGCGATCGAGGAGGCGATAAAGGTGTGCTTGTCGTGGAAGCGTTCGAGCGAGGGGGCCCACTTGGCGCAGAGAGAGATCTTGCGCTTGGCTCTGGCGTCGTCGCTTCTAAGGAGTGCCAGGTCCGTCTTCAGCTGAGCTGCAAACAGGCGAGAAATGGCGAGGTGTAGACCGCGGTAGACTGCATCTTGGTTGAAAGTATCAACGGCGCGGTCGTGTCGAGCATCTCTCTTCTCATGACGGAGGGACTTGGCCTCCTCCTGGTCTCTGGGCCAGCTGGCCATACCCTTCTCCTTCTCGATGTTGAGTATGTCTCGGGGGTTTGCGAACACGTCGAGCTTGCCATTGACTTTCAGTGCCAGAATGTTAAGCATATCCTTCCAGTAGCCGTGGGCCACCCCGTTCTTGATGTCGAACCGAGCAGGATCATCCTCATCAAGCTCGTCCTCCACGAGGACCATATCGTCCTCGTCGGCCTTCTTCTTCTCATCCTTGTCTTCGACCTTCTTCTCGATGACAGGACGGCTGAGCCAGGATAGATTGGCAATGAGGGTCTGAGGGTGATTCTTGGCCAGCCAGCCGGCGCAGCGATAGAATGTCTGCCGCGACGCCTTGCCCAAGTGGATGGACCGAGCATTGAAGATGGATGATCTTCAGGGTTAAAACTGGATCTTGTCTCCATGCAGCCTCCAGGAGCTCAAGAAGTCGCGGTCCAGAGATGACATCCTCCAGCTCCGTGAACAGATCGACAAGAGGCTCCGTGGTAGAGCGACAGGCGACATCAGCATTCTCGGTGAACATCTTGTTTTCCATGTCTGGACGGCCCTCGGTCGAGTTGCTCTGCTGGTGCGATAGGAGGCCCTTCATGAACGGATGTTGATGATCAGGCGCCGGGGCAACAACCTCCGAGTCGATATCGTCCACGGACATGCTGTCGAGGTTGTTTCGGATCTCGGCCGTGGTCGAGGGCTCAGACAGGACAACAGTCTCCGTGTCGATGACAGACTCCGCATCCTTGGTACCGGTTGCGTTTTGGCTCAAAGCGACATCGCCGGCAGATTCATGTTTGATATCTTGCTGAAGGAATGCCTCGAACTCGTCCTCGGGCAGAGTCAAGGCTGCGTGGGCGGGGAGGAAGACAGGGTGGGAGGACCGTAAGAACCACAGCTCCCCCTGCTGCTGTGCTTGTTGCTGTGAAAACTGATGTGAGGAAGCCATGCTGATAGTTGTTGGTTACAAGCTGGTTCTGTTGGCGATTTGACGGAGGCGATCAGCTCATGATATGTTGCTGTGAAAAGATGAGCACGGGGTGCAAATCCCACCAAGTGGATGGCGAGCAACAAACGGCCACGGACAGACTTCAGACAAAGGTGCCCCTCGTTTTGAACGAGGCATCTGTAACGAGCCAGTGAACTCATTGCAGTAACGTCGTTGCAGTAGTGACTCCAGCGGCGGGAAGAGGCACAGCTAATTCACTGCCAGTGAAGCTCGGGCTACTCGACCAGCACAGCTGCAGCTTACCGGCTGACTCACCCCGCTGTCGTGGACGGTCTGAGGCCAACGTCGGGCGGTGTCGACATGCTGATGCGTCTCGAGTGGAATGAGTGTAGGATACGAGCCAAGAAGGATGATGCCTTGACTTTGCCCTTGCTCATCCGGCCCTGTATGAGATTTGAGTCTCAGCTGATTAGTTCAAGAAAGCCAGAGAAATCTGCATCATCCTTGAGCTGGGTACACTTTCAAGTGAGGAGGAGATAAACGAGCAAGCTGCCTTGCAAGATTCGGATCTGCTCTAAGAGTATTATCTCGCTTTCTTCAAAGTTTTTGGAGCTGTGTGTCTGGGTATCAAAATACAAACTTGACTCCCCCCCCCCCCAAATGGCGCGACCTCCGGCAATTTCAGTGCGATACATTTACATCCATGGCTCATACATATTTTACAACGGAACCAAGCCCTCAACATTTTCGAGATGCCTCGTAGGCAGGCGACCACCCAAGGTGAAGATCGAGCCAAACAGCCGTGGCCAAAATCAAAGCCCTTGTGGCCGCGTCGACCACTTTCATTGTCGCCTCTTCCGGCCTATCTCCCACTGATACTGGTTCATGATAAGTGTCTTTGACTTGAAGCTGGCTCGGGTCCAGCTTAGCCAAAACGGCATGACGCCGCATCGTGGGATCGATAAGGCTGAAGTTGAACGAGGCTTCCTGGGGTTTCTCCAGATGAAAGGAAGCTCTTGCTGGCGTCCCGAGGCCTCTCAGGCTTGTTGATCTCCGATTCCTCGAAGGCACCCATCTCGCGGCGGTCTGTTCCCCGTGCTCATCGGTGTGTGTGAACTCGAAACCCCCATTGGGGCGTGTCGACACCCTCCAAGCCCTCCCATCTTCCGTCACGATCTTATTGTTCGCTCGCAGCACCGCCGTGACTCTGCGCTTCGTCAAGGTCTCAAAGTTCGTGAGCACCCTTTCGATCCCCACTGGGTGCTCTGGCATTTCCACCAGGCTAGACTCATCGTCCCCGGTCCAGGCCACCAGGACGTCACGCTTGTCGAACTGCATGACCTTTTCGCGCCTTTTCAACTTCTTGACACACTTC
Organism: Dendrostoma leiphaemia; assembly: GCA_026120015.1. Taxonomy (NCBI): domain Eukaryota; kingdom Fungi; phylum Ascomycota; class Sordariomycetes; order Diaporthales; family Erythrogloeaceae; genus Dendrostoma; species Dendrostoma leiphaemia. Next base: position 25,201 of record JALRMF010000223.1, read on the forward strand.
TTGAACACCGAGACCAGCCTTCTGGGGTCCTTGGGCGGCGCCAGGGACAACACATCGATCAAGGGTTCATAATGTCGACCGTCCGCGGAGTATTTCTGGATCTGAAGAAATAGCCTGGGTCGCAGGTGCTTGATCAAGATGGCCTTGTCCGCATAGACCGGTGCCGGGTATGCCAGCGCGTATGTCCTGCTGTTGGTGGCGCCAGAAAGGGTGGACCTGTGTTTCCTGCCAGTGGGGGACGTGGTCTCGGACGAGTTCGCCCGGGACGTCGATGTGCTGCTCGTCATGTTTCTGTTGCTCGTGTCGTTTTGGCCTCAGTCATGTGCCATGGGGGCGAGAGACAATCGCCCTGTTTGACTGCTTGAGAGACGGGGGTGCTCAGATGATCGCACGACCACAGGTACGGAACACGAAACGGTGTCTTTGGTCATGAAAAGTGGCGACGTGGTCAAGGTGTGAGGGTCATTCGCGTGGCTCTGAACTGTCGAGTTGGGGTTCCGAAAGCGTTGAATCGTGAATGGCAAAGGCGTAGGCGTTAATGCCGTGGCTCAAGTACGGGGACAGCATCGTCAAAAAGGTCAACTCCGGAGACGACAAGAAGAAGAAGAAGAGGTCGAGAGTTTGTTGGTAGTCGACTATGGGCTCCAATTACCCAGGCAGGTAATTATGGGAATGGTGTCGGGTCGGACAGCATCGGACGAACACACCGACTCCGAGACTGCGAGGGCCACATGAGAATGCCTCGTGCGCTTTCGGGACCCCCGGCGTCAGCTTATGGAAGCCAGATGCGCCGCATTTCGTCAGATCTGCTCTTTGCCCACTGTGGCGCTTGCTTTTTGGTTCCTCAATTGGGGACCTCGGATGCGGCGCTGATCCTTGGCAGGCCTTTCGCACACTAGGCAGAGTTCTCAGATAAGTCATCCGAGCGTTCCAGGAACACCGATTGCAGAATACGTCCTCACTCATACATAGGGAACTGGCTCCTGAGCATCAGTGCGGCGCGTCACAGGTTTCGCAAGTCACTGTCGGGACCATACACGACATACAGACCGTAGAAAGTGACAACACGCGTAGCACCGCATCAGGTCGCACCATACATTTGCAGCGGCATCCGCAGCCACATAGGGTAAGCTGCTCTCATCGGATGGATCGGCGTGTGCGCCCAGCGCCGATCCACAGCCAAGCCTCAGCAGCGTAAGCGCGAGCCGCCCCCAACCATATTCATCGCTTTCGTCGGTTTTGTGGACAGCGGAGAAAGGCGGAGTGCGATCAAGTCTTTGGATTTTACATAGTAGTTTGCATATTCCCTCTGATTCCTTGTGGCAGGGGGTGGTGCTGCGGCTGTCCTGCTGCTCTACGGATCTTTACCCTGGCATTGACTTACCACTGCAGTGTGTTCTTGGCGAGGCCCATATTTGATGCTGAAGGAGGAGCCACGGGCAATGCATAATATTTCAAGAACATTGACGACAGCAGCCCACATTGCGGCTCATGTGGGCAGTCAATCTGACCGGCAAAAGATGGAACATGTCCGTCACTCGGGTTCTCATCCAGCATACCTACCTTTTGATTTGCGCTAAATAGCAGGCGATCAATGGCGATGCCGGCTTATCGTCTTACATACGACAAATTTTTAGAAATACTTAGTCCGAATCCCGTTGGAAAGCACTTGAGCTGTCTGCCTGAATCCCGCCATTCCCAGCTGCTCTTCCCTGGCCACTCTGACTGCAAAGAGGGGAACGATGGCAGCAGGCGACGAAGCGGCACTCGGAAACGGACCCCTTCGAAAGGCGTACCTAGGTGGTAGACGACACACATACGGCAAACGTGCCAACCGTAATCCTACCCGCACAACTGCATGTGGCGGTCAAGTGTCAAGACCATCGGTACCAACTAAACCCAGGTAAAAGGCTGTTTAAAATGAGAATACCTAGGTATCTTTTTTAGCTCGCAAGGCTGGCCTCCAAACGTTATTCCTCAAACAAGCATGGCCACGTGCATGTGCAGCGCCTGGGCGAGAACACCGTGCGGTCACACATCCAATCGGGGTCTCGGATCAAAACACGCCTCAGTTCTTTTTGAATAGGCCCCCTTGATGATGCTTTATTCAACAGCTGAGAAGAATTGTTCGGCCGTCGCGAGAATGTTTCCCAGCGAGCAGTGTCGGGCCCATATCAGGCCGCGATTTGAGCTGGAAGACTAAGTGCTTATTCATGACCCTGTTCGAAGCTGAGCAGCCGCTCATCGAAGGTAAACAATTCAAAAGAAGCCTGGATTCATAGCCCTTTCTGCCTGATGCTTTGCAATCCTACTGTCTTTTTCAGAAGCGTCAAAAGAGACCTGCAGGCCTCTAAACAACCTGCAGCAGTCCAGATGTCTCAAGGGTCCTGATACTATGGTCAGTCAGTCCAAGGTATTGCGCAAGGCGCCTGTGGGCTCGAGAGCACGTGAGCGAATTATCCACACAGCGAGATCTAGGTATGCCTTGATGTCTGTCTTGGCCGTTCTGTGCCTTTGGCTTTTCGCCATTCCGGCGCTTGTATGTGGATGTGGATTACGAGGTCCGGCGCTTCCGAGCCGACTGGCGGTATTTTCTCGAAATATCCACAAGGAAACGGGGCTCTGCTTTTCGTTGCCAGAGCTCGCCTTCTTAAGTCTCCGACTTATCTCGATTTCGGAAAGCCCATCGTTTCCAGCCGGGCGTTCGGAAGCAAAACAACTCCGCCAAATCATTACTATCAGAATGCCAGTCCATCTGCAGGGACCTCATCTACAGTGTGTTTTGGCGCAGGTATTCCCCCCCCCCCCTCCCGACCATTTTCTATTGAATGCGAAATGTCTCTATAAAACCAGCCTTGCCAGTAGGATAACCTGACGGACTCAATCTGTGCTGTAAATCGCGATGTTAAATGCGTGGGTCCGTCAACTCGCACCGCATAGGGCAGTCTTCGAGGCGCTCCCAGCGTCCCGATCAAACTTCGAGCTTCCTCCTTAGCGGCTCGGGAGCGTACTCGAAGATGATGTCGATAGTCCATCATTCCAATCTAGAGATTTTTTCAACGAGAATCAGGGAACGGTCACTTCGTAGCAACGGGCGCCAGCGATGTTTACATGTATAGATGGTTCAATTACTTCGTGACTGCAAGACATGACTCCCCTAGGGTACCTGGGTAACTGCTAGACACGCAATTTACCGCCAAACCTTGCAACCGACAGCGTCGATTGAGACCGAGACATATATCGAGAAATTCAAGCTTGCCAGTGGATAACGGTTGTTAGAGAGAGAGAGAGAGAAAGGGGGGGGGGGATGTCAACCTCTTATTCTCTCGGGCACTATTCGATTTTGTATCGTGACGAAGCACGAAATGATGTATTACTCATTGGGAAGAGCCACAGTACCTAGGCACCCAGTGCATACCTAGCAATACAAGCAACGCCCAATCATTCCGAAGCCTCCTGCGGACAAGAACACGAGGCCCAACGCCGAGTATGATAATTAATGACGGCAGACTTGAAATGACCATGGAGGAATTGAGGTCGACTTAGGGGCGACTCTTTCCCAGCTCGCTCTGAGCCGTGGCCGTGGGACCACCCTTGACACGTTCGCCGCCGGTAACCTTCTTCTCACCCTCGGTGATGTCATGTAGGTTCTGGGAGTTGACTGGAGGCCATTAGCTTGCGGGAACGGAGCACAAAGCAACCTTTAGAATCCGTAACAGCAGGAAAGGGCTACCTACTGGCCTCGCCGGCATGCTTCTGCGCCTGGGCCGTGGGACCACCCTTCACAGGCTCGTCTTGACCCGTCAGCTCCGACTCCGCGTGCGTAATGCGAGAGATGGTCTCCGAATCAAGGACGCCGGAGTGCGTTCCCTGTTGAGCGATCAAACGTTTGATATTAGCGTTCATTCTGACCTGCAGTCCAAGATCGCGTTGTGGACTTCAGGCTGTTGCGTACCTGGGCGCCAGCCTGAGCGGCCTGGCTCTCGGCGAAGGCAGCTGGTCCGCCAGTAACGGGGCCACCCTGCTGGGTGATGTTGGACTCGCCCTTGGTGATGTCGGAGACGACGTCTCCGTCGAGCTTCTGGTTGGCATGCTTCTGAGCCTGAGCAGTCGGACCGCCCTTGACCGGATCGGCCTGGTGGGTGAGGTCGTTCTCCTTCTTGGTCACCTCGTGGATGAACTGGGGGTCGACGTTGGGTGGAGCCATCTTGAGTGTGGATGTGTGGAACGAAGATCTCGAGATTGAAGAAAGTTTGGTACGTGAGACTGTGCTGGATGTGCAGGTGTACGAGTTGATCGGTCTTGTTCTTGAAACCGTGGATGTAGAAAGGTTGGACTTGAGGAGACTGCGGGAGCCCGTCAGGACCCGGCATGTGGACGGCATGTTTTGTTTACTCAGATGACAGGTGGTGCTTTCCGACAATCAATCTGTGCCTGCTGTCTCTGCGGGTGCTGCAACTAACCAGAATATTTTGTTCCTGCCAGCTTGCCCAGTTGAGCCGGTGGTGACTGCTCGTGTTATATACAGCTCGCCGTCGAATGACGTCTACATGTCTAGGACCCCTTCCTGAACCCCTGGCAACTCGGTGACTTCACTTCCACCCTAGCGTAAAGATCAACGCACGAATGACGCTAGCACAATTTGCCTTGAGAGTAACCTCTGACGACGGGACTAAAAAAAGGCTTCTATGATTACTTACGAGATCATGTTAATTAAAACATTGCGCAGCTTGGGGGGGAGGGGGGAAGCGGACAGAATCGTGAACTGTGCCTAGGCACGACTGGGAGTGAGGTCGCTGTATGGGGTACCTCCCAAGCTGTGGAGCGACTAACATGAAGAGGCGTGCAGACAGTTGGAATGTGTCAGTGTGGTACATAGATTGGGTTAAAGCGGATGCGAGAGATGCATACTACCACACAGAATCCGACACAATCACTCATCGGATCGAAAAGTCGTGCGAATCGCTCAATGCCTCCCACAATGTAGTTCAAAATACCAGTGATCTAGAGCAACCCGCGGATCAGTCACCAAAGATACTGTGCATCGCGGTTTCAAATGACTTTGAATTTGCTTCTCGACATCAGCGTGACCATCTGCGATCCCTCCCCCCCCCCCTCTCCCGACGAAGGACCAAAGAACTACCCAGGTACTAGGGTAGGTAGGTAGCAGGTGAAGGCACCGCCAGGCGTACAATCAAGTTGTTGAAACCACACACATCTTGCACCTCTGTTTGGAGAGGCACTAATCAATTCCAGTGAAGACGCCGGGCTGCCCTAAAAGGCAGACTTTTTGCGAATGGCCTTTACTTGTTTTATCGCCAAATCGATCAGATACCTCCTGACAGTCTGATGCTACAAAAGGAAATCGAACTAGGTCTCTGGCATTCCTGGCCTACCTAGGTACTAAAATACATGCATGCGTGCATTCGCTGCGCTCCGAATCTTCCGAAAATGCGTTTCTGCTCTCGATCTATCTCGATCTGATGCGTTTACTGTTACAGAGCTGTCCTAACAGCTTTCTCCCAAAGGTCTAGCAACGTTTGGTCTAGCCACGAGAATGGCCGAAAACGGAACAAAACTCTGAAGCAACTCGTCCTTCTGCGAGCTTTCCCAAGGAGCCTTTGGGTGGACTAGATTCGTCAACGAGGTTGGCGGGCCGTGAGCTCTAGAATTGCTTTCCCATCTCGACGTCAACACCGTTGATGGCGAAGGTCTGCGTCACCATCCCGTTCTTCTCATCGTAGCTCAGACCGTCCGCGTCCTCGTCCTCGGTGCCAGCAGCGAAGTGCTTGTCGAGGACCAGACGGCGGTGGAGGACATCCTCGTACGTCATACGTCTCTTCTCATCGGCCATGTTGTGGGCCTGCAGCAGCAGGATGAGGGTGAAGCCCTCGAAGATCATGGTCGGGGTGTTGCAGAGGAGCTGGGCGGTCTCGGTCCACTGCAGAGCCGAGGCAACAATCAGGAGGGCGGCGACGGTCAAGACACACAGGTAGCTGGACACGATGCTGCTCATGGCGTGACCAATGGCGCCGCTGATGCGCTGGCTGATGTTCCTGGGCCGCAGGGGAGTCTCGAGCGGCGTCTGGATGCCGATGCCGGCGAAGATCTTGCTGTCCTGCTCGAGGAGCATCTTGAAATGCTTTTCTGCCAGCTCAGCCTCGCGCTCGTCGACGTTGTTCAAGATGAAACCGTCGACAAAACCAATCAGACCGGTGTATGTGCCAATGATCAGGAACCAGTTGTCGTCGAACTCCAGAGCAGGACCGATCGAGAGCCACACGGTGAGGACAACGGCGGAGATGGTAAGACCGATGGAGCCGGCAATGATGTAGGCGTACATGTCGACGATCCGAACCCACTGCGACAGGTGCGGCGGCGAACTAGGCACCGTCGGGTTGGGCGTCATGTCTCCAGTGATCCGACGAAGCTGCATCTCGACCTCCCTGTCGAGCATCTCAATGCTCTTGACCGTCTTTTCCATGTGAATCTCATGCTGCCGACGGATGTTCTGCAAGAACATGGTGATGAAGGTGATCTCCAGAGCAGTGCCCGTGTTGACCCACAGCTGCCAGGTGTCTGTGAATTTGGATGGGATGCCCAAGAACACCCATGCTATGATGGCCAGCGTGTAGATCCCAAGGACAGGCAGCGATCCAGCAACCTTGGCAACGCCGTTGGCGAATCTGTCGAAGCCATCTTCCTTGGTCTGGAGGTTCTGGAGGACCTCGTTCCTGATCCTGTGTGTCGAGGTCGCCAGCTTGTCCTTCTGGTCCTGGGGGAGAGACCGTACCATGCGCTCGTTGGACTTGCTCCGGGAGATCAAGCCACAAATACGACCCAGCAGACCACGAGTGTTGCTGTTCTGCTGGCGCATGAGGAGCGTGGCCGAGAAGTAAGCCTGCAGCGACGAGGTGTTCTGCAAGACCACCTGCCACGTGTCGGTAGCGTTGATAATGACGCCCCATATAGCCCACGCCACCAGCAACAGCATCACGATGCCAAGCGCCCACCGAGAACCGGCCGCGTTGACAACCTTGTCGAGTGCACCGCCCTCCTTCTTCGTCTTCAACGGACGCTGCGGCAGCTCATCGTCGAAGGTACTGTGAGAGAAGTCCTTGGTGAGGGTCGCGGCACGCTCGAGGTAGTGAACCTTCTCCGGGACGACGAGCGACTGCTCGCTAGGGAATTGGGTCTCGGCGGCGGTCGAAGTGATGTACTGAGCCTCGGGGGCGGTGCGGACTTCGTGGCCGAAGTTCCTCACGATTCGAATCGGGTTGAAACCCATCTTGACTAATCCGTCAAAACTCCCACATAAATAAAGAAAGATTTATAAGGAGCGTATAGAAGGCCCCGAACGCCCAGCGCTGAGGTGAGAAAGATAGTCTTAAATTAGAAACATACAGTTTCCCAAAAGATGGCCAGCCAAGAAGAAAATCAATCAAGAAAGAAGCGATACAGAGTGAAGAAAAGAACAGGCCAAGAGACGGCCAAGGGACATCAGTTAAAAGACATCGCGGAAGATCGACACATTTGTAGCTTGACAGGCAGATGGCTCCATATCGCTGGACTCGAGACACAGCCCAAGCCTGCCAAGCGGTTGGAAACTTGTGATCTCACAGATGAATTTGATAATTCTGTTTCTCGAACACCACTTCGGACATGATCATCTAATAGTAGCGCATCAGGGAGTCCATGGGTTCCCCCATGCTGTGGCGCTGTATAGACATAGCAGTCCTTGCGGGACAAGCACCACCGTATCGACGCTTCCATGGTGGCCGGTCGCCAGGTGGACCCGGCCGGGCAACCCACAAGTTTCAACGGAGTCCCTGTCTCCCGGGCAGTTTTCACGGGAATTTTGGACCTATGATCTGCTCGCTGCGACGGGGCTTGTTTCGTCTCGGCACCCGGGCCCTGGGCCCTCTACCCGTTGCGGCGCGGACCTTATGCATGTCGCCCTTGAGGGCCCATAATTAGCTCCCGTCAGCCTCAAACACCAGACGACGCTGCTGACAATTACTGGGGTACCACTGGGTCCCTCTGCGGCAGCTGGTGTTGTGAGACAGCTGCGATCGTCACCTACTATAGACATCAGTTAGTATCGTCTCATGGCCTTGCTCTCGGCCATAGAAATTGTCATGGGATGAAAGGCGATCATGTTCCCCAAGGGCAGGACGAGCCGTAAAGGCAGGTCGTGACGACGGTAAAGTGATGTACATGTTCGCAGATCAGCGAAAGCGAGACGGACATGAGATGACCTTCAACCTCATAGGGCTACACAGTCACATATTTGGGGCATTTCTCTGCTCGTGCGAAGGACCCCGTCGAGATGGACGCAACCCGTAAAACATTCATTGCGGTCTAGCTCGCTCGTGGGGGAAGAAGAAAAAAGAAGGGAACATTGGGAGCAAGTTCTCGGCTCGCTCCGTCGACAGGACATGCAGCTAAGATGGGTGGAGTGTGGGAATTGAAACCATATCTAGCATCTGGATCAGTAGGGCAGTTTCTGTCGAATCAGATATTTCCCTATGTCGTGCGGGATGCCACTCGACCCGAGCGCTAGCCTTGCCCAGTCAGGCATATCCCTGTACGGTGGCACCGCGGGTGCGCGGGCACTAGGAGAAAATATCGAAGCCAGCCGCGAGAACATTCCGGCATGACAGAAAAGATGGGATGAATCTGATCTTCGCGGAGGGTGCGCATGTGCCAAGTCGAATCTGATGCAGCTTACGATTGTTCGGTGGATACTCTTTGCCGCAGCGTTGGGGATGAAACGGCTCCCAACGCTGCACAGCAGCCGGGATCAAAGCAACTATAGAAAACAAAGCCTGGCGCCAGGAAACTTAAAATCCCCAACGGCGCCATCACTGGAGCCACAAAGGTGCCCGAAACCCTTAGATATGGTTCACCGAGCTGGAAATAGAGGTCGATTGCGGCCAACGTGCGTGGAGAAAACAGGTCCCCCCCCCCCCAGCCTAGGCGGGTTTCCCGCCGAAGCCCTGGGGAAAAGACGTCACGGCTTGGACGAAAATCGGAATGAAACTTCCAAAAGGTTATTGTTATTGGCGCATCAACGTACGGAGAAGTCCTATTGGTAGAATACATGGACGCGTCGCCCAGATCAAGCCTGGCAAGGCTTAGGCCTGTAGCACATGTCTGCCCTTGGGCTGCACAGGCAGTCACCGAGGGGCCCATAATTTTCATCCCGGCCTACGAGTTCTTGGTCCACGTCGACGCCGAAGTCTTGGAGGTTTCGGCTGAACTCGTCGTCCGTGACGAGTCCAAAGGCATTGTGCTTGAGACAGCAGTTGTGCACTGACGAGAATCGAACGAGGTCGTTTGGGTACTCGAAATAGTCGTGGCTGTCCCAAGTGGGCCCGTCGTGATACTAGCTGTGGATGCTGTGGAGGAGGAGGAGGCCCACGCCCTGTCGGAACAATGGCCGTCGGAGACGCAATACTGCCCCGGAAAACAGTTCTGCCCGTTGGGGCAACAAAAATGGGTGCTCAGCATACACCTGAGACGGCGTCAGTACCGCCGACCAAAAGCAAAGCTGTTGGGTTTATTTCCGAGTCTCGCCCACCCGCTGCCGCAAGGCACGTAGTTGAGCGGGCATGGCGCCGGCCCCGGCCCGCTCACACGTGTATACCCAATCTACTTGCGGGCATGTCTTGTCAGATAGAGAAATCACCGACTGGGCAGCGGAGATTTGGTGAAACTCCAAAACGTACAGGACAACACCCTTGGGCTGCGCAGTAGTCGCCGGAAGGGCAATAGCCCGAACTGGTATCGGAATAGTGGTCAGTACCCGCTCCCGCGGACCCACTTGTCCGAACAAGGCGCCCGGGGAATAAATCCTACTTGGTACGGTTACAGCAAGCACACACTGCGTTGTCAGGCACGCACCCTGACCCGCATGGGATATAGAATGGCGGGCATCGATATTCAGTCGACGCCTTGGCGGTCGAGCTGCCACTCAGGGCGATTGGGCTTTGGAAGATCTGTGCCGCCGCCCTCTGGCCGCGAAGTTGTCGTGAGGCGACCACATGGGCCACCAGGCGCATGAGGATCAGAGCAAGGTTCTTGACAAGCATGTTCACCTCCGTCGACAATGCAGTGCTCCAACACAAGCATGGGTGCCCAGGTGGCCGGGACCTCGGGACTTTTGACGGCTGACAAGGGTCAAGTGTGTACCACAGTATTCGCAGCCAGGCCAAATGCCGACGGTCAGTTTTGCTCTTCACCTTGATCAACGTTTGATTCTCGACGGAAACGTCTTCTTTTATAAAAAGCCTAGAAGGCGCGAGTTGTATTGGTCCGGCATGATGGATGATCTAGCTCACTCTTCAACAAGCCACTGTGCACTCTGGGTCAGCCCGCCGACACTCTGCGTGAGGCTTCGAAGATGGCGGCTTACTCCTCGTACAGAGTCCGGCCGCGATGGCTGCTTGATACGGACTACCTAAGTAGGTACTTAAGAAACCAATTAAGACAGAGAAGACGAGACATGCCAACCAGTGTCCCTAGCATCCATCAAACGCAAGTCGATGGTCTGTTTTCATCAGCAGCCGCCGTATAGTTGAGATACAGATGCCTACGCGTTTGTTTGACAAAGGCAGCCGTTGTCAAGCTGTTGACAGGGCTGTGTTGGGACAGGTCGGCCAATCCGAAGGTGTTCAGACCGCAAAGAGTATCTTGTGCGGGCTTCTTCCGCGTTGTCACTAGGCGTAGGTATTCCCGAGGTCGTTGCTTGATTGGGTACCCTTGTCCAAATACTACATAGTCAACGGCTAAATTGTTTCCGTCACCACCTGCATCCATGTATGTTCGGAAACCGTGCGGCGTGGCCAGGTTGCGGCTGGACGTGGAGTATCACAAACCAGCACATGCGTGATTCAATTTTCAAGAGACAGGCCTCAAGTAAAACCCTGAGGCAGAAGCACGACAACACCTCTAGATGAAACAGGAGAGATCTGCTGCATACTTACTCAAGGACTCGATATCTGACGGGCGGCTGTCATTCGATAGTCGGAATTACACACCCGTCTCACTCAGGACTAATTCGTTCCAAAATTTAGGAGAAGATACTGATACACCAACGCGTGGCCTTATAGAAGATATGGGACATGTCTTTTGTCAGGAGAACGCGATCAATAGGGTGCCTAGTGCTGATAAGCCCATCCAAGCCAAGTATTGGCTCCTGAAGTGTACTATTCTTCCCATCCTGGGCGACCATTACTAGGCTGAGGCGAGAAAGCTGCTCTTAGCTGAGGCTAAGTCTTCCTCGTATTGTCTCCAAGGAGGCAGAGTACTTATTTCGCTAGGCAAGCCATGCAGATGTGCGCCCGCTTCTGCCTCGTGTCTTCCGATCGTAGCTGTGCGTTGTGGCCCATCATCGACATCTTTCATCTCTTGCACTTCTTGACGAGAGTCTTTGGAAGACGAATTCAAGGAAGACATCGTGCCGTACATTTTGAACAAAATGAAACTACTATAGCGCTAGGTACTGTCATGCTATACGTTCAGCAGAGTTGCATGGGTGGATGGGCCAGGACCCCAGCTCAGGGGGTCGGAGCATGTGGCTTGATCCAATGCCATACCACTTTCGTTCGGTCGTGATTCTTAATCAGCCGCCGAAGAGGAGAGTACAAACGATACAGCACGACAGATAGGCTGAGGCTCACTCCCAGAAGGTGCAGATCTCCTGGGCGGCGTGCTTCTGCCATGTAGCCGGGCAGCTACCTATCTGGGTAGGTGTTGAATCATCCGAGTCGGCCGTACACGTTGGGAGATTGCTGACCTATATCGTGGCATTCCGAGCAACGGTCCTCGACTCAATTCGAGATTTGACAGTCGTGTTAGTGATGCACGATGCACAAAAGTTTGAAGGCCTTTGTGCAGGTTAAGGCACCAGAGATTCCCAGCATTACCTAGGTAGGTTGGAGGCTTGACTAGACCGAACCAACTCAGTGCAACAACTAATGTAACTCTCTGCTCTCGCCCCTAATTCACAAGGCTTCACCTGCTGGGGCAAGGCCTTACTACGAAAATGTACTGTGAGGAATTCTAAGATCAGTGTCGATGTCGAAAGTCAGCCACCAGCTTGAACGCGTCAACACCGACACTGACGGTTTCGGTTGGTGCAGAGGCCCTTGAGCCCTTCATCCCTCACTTTCCAGGTCATCATCCTCTGGACAACGTCTTGCTATGGGCCCGGGCTACACACCGGGCCACAATTTCAAAGCCCTCGAGCTCGCGAGGAGAGCCCGGTGCCTTTAAACCCTAGCTCTCTAAGCCAACAAGACCTCGACTCAAAAGGCCCGACGGACTTGAAAGACCTTTGTAAATTGGCAAAGGTTTTTTCTTCTTTTTTTTCTGCATAATATCCTCACAGTCTATCCGTGGAAGCCTGTAGTGGAATGGGCGTGGATGGATGAAACTACCTAGGCAGTCGCCAGGGCTTCAGTTGGATTCAAGTGGATGTGAGATGTTTTGTGGGGCTTCCAGCAATTCGCTCCCACTGCGTGGAAGGCATCGACAGATGCACCAATCCGGTGGCACCTTCAATGGAGCAGATAAATGATGCTCATGAGCCCCTCGACGACATTGAACCCAGCAAAGGAGGTAACGCTCTGTCAGGCCAGTTTAGATTCTCATGTCACCACGAAGAAGAACAAGAAGGCAAGTGATGAAATCGCCTGTTGGTATTGCCATGCTACAACTCAGCGTGAAAAGCCGTGATGTTACATCATGCGCCTCATTTCCACCCAGAGAACGCCCACTTCCATTTCACAACTGTATCACGAACATCGCTTCAAATCCGCAAGCCCTGGACGCCTCCCTGGATCTGGGCATCATTGAACAGCTGCAACGACATTTTGGTCAGACGTTATCCTTGTTTAAAGTTGGCACTGGGGGCCAGAGGCTTACCTGGCCAAATTCCAGATCACAGCGTCCAGCCATGGCCTTCAAAACGAGAGCCAGGATGATGTTGTCTCGCTCAAGCTGGTTGGCTTTGTTCTCAAGCTGGTGGACCTTGTCCTCCAGTCCCTTGACTCTGCCCTCATCAGTGTCCAGGCGATCCTCCGTATCCCACATACGATCCGAGGTCTCTTTGGCCACGAGTTGAAGATTGCCAATCTCTTCAAACTGCTCGCGAGTGTCGGCTTCATTGTGTGCAATACCGGCGGCCGTGAGGGCCATGTACTGGGCTAAATTGCTCGACTCGATGGCGGCAACGGCAATGCCGGCGGCTGTCTCCTCGCCAGTCTGGTCCTTGGCTCACTGTCGAATGTCTTGGTGGTTGTTGAGCGCCAGGAGGGATGCGACGGTCGGGTCGTTGATGACGCCGGCGGGCGTGCCAGAGGTGAGGGCGAACGAGGGGCTATCGGTGTTCATCTGCATCCAGTCAGCGAGAAGATCGCTGGTAAGAACCCCATGCTGTTTGTGAAAGGAACTTGTTGCCCCGTCGCGCATCTCAAACCGACACCCCGAAATCCTCCCAGTGTAGGTGTGCCCAGGACACTCCAGGCCAGAAGATCCAGGATTTCTCCCACTTGGCGGAACTCATCATAGAAGAGAACGCCCAGGCTAGAACCCACATGACCAACTGAACATGTCGACTTTACCCCACATGACACACCCTCATGGGAAGGAAGCCAGAAATGCCGGTAATTGGCAGCAGTACCCAACTAATGGTGAACCAACCTCGAAAGGTATGGCAAAGTTATCGCTTCGGGCGCTGGGCGCCGCGCTTGTCATCCCACAGTAGGTCAGGTTGATCGACCCTTCCAAGCGTGGTATGGCTGCTGCATAATGAGACCACCCCAGAGGAAAAACCGAGCCCGAAAGCCTGGAGTTGTGGGGCCCTCCCACGAGAAGATCAGTCTCTTCTCAGATTGGCGATGAAGTCCAGTCGAATTGATGACCGTGTTTCTCGTGGTAGATCAAGGCCCCAGGGTTTTGCATTCGTAGGGTGTGTTTGGCAGCGAAGGGGAGAAGAATGGCAGCTTAGGCTGGATGCAGAACATCTGAAGAACTTACCTCATCGTGAGGGGCCGTCGCAGCCATGGCCGCGGCCTGGGCCTTTTTAGCTGCCTCGGTCTCTCGTCGACCCATATTGAGCTGGCTCTGGTCGGTTGGGTGTTCTAGAGGAAGTGACTGGTCAGTGCCTGGAATGAATGAATGGAGCGAGACAGGATGGTGGAAGGGATGGGAGAAATCGAAAGCAGTAGAGTGGCTCGAAAGGTTTCGTCATCAAGTGTTTAGGCCAAGCAGAGGCAGGTTGGATGATGATATGCTTGACAGGAGGAATGGGTATGAGGAAGGATGACTGACCGCTGATGACTTTGAAAGCCGAAGCTGGGAAGTGGTGTTGATGATGGGAGGGTGGTGGAACTGTTTCGATCCAGACTGTCGAAACAGTCGGAGGGAAGGTTGCAGCCTCCCCCGTACAAACACTCGAATTTATAGACGAGGCCTCAGACGCACGTACCACCTAGGGGTGGTTCTGGCCGCCTTTTTCTGCCGCGTTTCCCAGTGAATGGCTCCCAGTGGATAGCAGGAGGGTAGCGACGGGGATCTGGTTGGTTGTTTGGCAAAGGCGAGCCACCGTTGGGACGCCTGAACCCCCTTCCACCCTCGACAAGTACCTCATGAATACGGGCGACAAGTTTGCAACAGCTGCTTCAACGATCACAAGCCCAAGCGACCATCCAAAACCTCAACTTTGCACATCGAAAGTTTGAAACACGGGGAGACTACCGCAGTCAGACTCGACCACGTCGTCATGGCTCGACCTGGGAAGAAGACAAGGCTGAAGCTCGCCCGGCGGGCTGCTCTTGAGCGACTGGCGGCAGCAGACACGCAAAAGCAGGCTACGGTAAGACTCCTGACGCCTCGACAGTCATGTAGCTACTGACGATGACGAGTAGGTGTCCTCAGAAGACAAGAAATTGGACATCCCCAACATCTCATCTGATGGGGAGGCAGTGATCGCAAAGCCTCGCCCCGATGAGATGACTGATCTTTCAATCGACCGTACATTGGTCCCAATCCTGAACAAGAGCCGAGTTCACAAGCCCTACCGTCCGGATCGACGTGCCCGAATTGCTATTCAAAATGTACTCGCTCAAGCAGCCGATAGGCATGTGAGGGAAGCTTCAAAGGCCATCATCCAAGTATTTCCCCCCAGCAACCGGTCCGGTGAGAGTTCGAACTGACGCCCATGTTTCACAGATCACACGTGAGCGTAAGGACGACAAGCCTTCACAACAGATAAGGGAGATCCAGAGTCAGTATCAAAAGTTGCAAAAGGAAATGAAGGCAGTGGAGGATGAGAGCGAGGGTCTCAAAATACAGAACAACAGGCTCAAGGCGAAGGTCAAGCAGCTGGAGAGAACTCGTGAGGCGGACACAAAATGGTTCTCCATAGCACTTCGAGAACAGGTGAACAACACAGGCGGCACCTTCGACAAGGTAAACCACGTTCCTGTCGGCCATAGAACCTGTACCTCCTATATTGACACTGCATTCAGTTTTCCAAGAGGATCGACAACCTGTTCAACACGAAACCAAAGAACCCATCCGGTCCTGCACGCACAGCTCCTCGAAACACTCGACAAACCCCTCGAACGTCTCTCTGACTGTCAAGACAACTGTGAAAGCAAGCTCAGGGTAGATGATACGGGTAGCTGCCATTGAATCTGATGGAGCTGGTGTTCACACCCGCTGCGTATTTATCTTCAAGATTGTGTCCTTTTCAGTGATGCGCACTCGATGCCTCTGAGCAGTTGTCGCCACCTGCGGGCACGGCCTCACTATTATTTTGATGAGCCCCCCAAATGGCAGAAAAAGTGGAATCCATGTAAGCTTCGCAGCGGGTCCTACACACGTGGTTGCGTTGCAGTGCACCTACGATGGCTCGCAGTCGTGCCCAGGTGCGGATGACTCGGGAAAAGAACCGAGACAGCTCGTTGGCTAGTGGTGTCGGCGCCCAGAAGCTATTATCTTACGGTCTTACCTACATATCTTGTACATGATGCACGACCATAGCTGCGTTCGCACCCAAGCGAAGGATTCGAACACGACGCGATGCAAGGGTCGCATGCGACTAGGATGAGGTTTAGAGTATAGCGGCACGATGGAAGGATCAGAGCAATTTCAATTTGGCTATATAGTGCCGGGCAAACCCCGGAGGCAGGATCGCGTTCCCTTATGCGCGCCGCACGTCGCTGCTCAAACGAGCAAGGTGCCCACGGTGAAGCACAGCATCACCACGACGACGCGAAATGCAGTACGACTACATTATCGCAGGCGGCGGCACCGCCGGCCTCCTGGTGGCCAACCGCCTGTCCGTCACGCCCAACGTCACCGTCGCGGTGATAGACCCAGGCCAGGACGCCCGCAACAACACAAACTCCACCGACCCGTCCAACTACCTCCTCCCCCTGGGCACCTCCATCGACTGGAACTACCCCACCGTGCCACAGGCGGGCGGCGGCAACCGGACCCTCCAGATGCACTCCGGCAGGGCCATCGGCGGGAGCAGCACCATCAACGGCATGGTCTACATACGGGCCGACGCCGCCGAGATCGACGCGTGGGAGACGCTGGGCGCCGAGAGGTGGAACTGGGACGCGCTGCTGCCGTACTACAAGGAAGTGGAGCGGTTCACGCCGCCGACGGCGGCGCAGGTGGAGGTGGGCGCCAGCTACGAGCCGCAGTGGCACGGGGAGGAGGGCGACCTGCACGTTGGGTTCCGGTATTCCCTGCCGAACGGGACGTTCGAGCCGATCGTCAGGGACACGTGGGCGGCGCTGGGGTATGATGGGAACCCGGACGTCAACAGTGGCGACACGCGCGGGTTTTCTGTCCACCCGCAGACGATCGACAGGGACAGTGACTTGCGCTGGGACGCGGCGAGGGCATTCTACTACCCAGTCGAGAGCCGCAGTAATCTGCATGTCCTGAATGGTACAGTGGTAAAAGTGTTATGGGATGATGAGGCTGGAAGTGCTGGACAGACAGCGGCCGGCGTCGAGTACGTTGATGCCAATGGCGACACTGTCACGGTGAACGCCAACAAGGAAGTGATCTTATCTGCTGGAGCATTGAGGACACCCCTCATCCTCGAGGCTTCAGGCGTTGGAAACCCGGAGTAAGTCTTCGCAATGCCACACACCTGTAGCCACCCACTCACCATTATTATTATTATCAACAGCATTCTCTCAAACCTTGGGATCGACACCGTCATAGACCTTCCTGGCGTCGGCGAGAACCTCCAAGACCAAGGCAATACGAATATCGTCTACCTCGGCAACCTGAGCAGCGCCGCCAACATCCCCACGACGAGCTCGACGTACGTAAACTTCGCCACCGCAGAAGACATCTTCGGCGCCAAC
This sequence comes from Dendrostoma leiphaemia, assembly GCA_026120015.1. Taxonomy (NCBI): domain Eukaryota; kingdom Fungi; phylum Ascomycota; class Sordariomycetes; order Diaporthales; family Erythrogloeaceae; genus Dendrostoma; species Dendrostoma leiphaemia. Next base: position 42,603 of record JALRMF010000223.1, read on the forward strand.
AAGACATCGTGGGCGGCGTCGACGCGCGCGAACTTGAATCAGTACGCGCAGGCGATCGCCTCGGCCTCCAACGACGGGCTCAACGCGACGGCGGTCGAGCGGGTGCTGGAGGTGCAGCACGACCTCGTCTTCGCCAAGAACGTGACCATCGCCGAGACGCTGACGATCCACGGCGAGGGCGTCTTCCTGTCGGCGTTCTGGCTGCTGCTGCCCTTTTCGCGGGGCAGCGTGCACCTCGGCGCCGTGGACCAGATCGACAGCCCGCTGCTCGACCCGCGGTACTTCCTCATCGACTTCGACATGGCGTCGGGCGTGGCGATCGGCAAGCAGGCGCGGGACTTTTGGCACACGGGCCCGATGGGCCAGTATATCAGTGCTGCTCTGACGCCCGAGCCGGCGACGGATGAAGCATGGGCGGAGTACATCGCGAGTACTTGTACGTATTCTCTCTATCACACCAACACTGAAGGATACTGATAATCTCTAGTCGCCCCCAACTATCATAACATCGGCACGGCCGCCATGATGGCCAGAGAGTTAGGAGGCGTGGTCGACAACGAGCTGCGGGTATATGGCACGAGCAATCTCCGAGTGGTGGATGCGTCGGTGATACCACTGCAATTCAGCGGGCATGTCACGTCGCATGTGTACGCAGTCGCGGAGCGGGCATCAGAGTTCATCAGTGGAAACCTTGGAGGATCGCGCAAGTAAACAGGTTCCCAGGTGCCGATGGTGAACATGAATCGATATGGATGGAAGGCGACCGCACTGAGCCCATGGTCTGATGATGGTGCCGCGCTTGAGAAGAGACTAGGCATCTCATAGCATGTACCTGAAAAGCGGGCTGCTATCACACATATCGAGCAGCTCGGCCTCGCTGTACCGGTGTCTCTTCCTCCAGGGCTCGCTTTTGCTTCCCGAGGTCCCTGGTCGCCGCCCTCTTCTCGCCCGCTCTCCTCAGGCTATTACTGCGAGGGCCCCCGCGCTGCAGTACGTACCTACATGTGTACCTAGGTACTCCATATTTGTAGGTAATTTCGGTAGCTGGCAGTGGTCACGAAAATAAGTATCAGGCGCCCTTGCAAGTCCTCAGATCTTAATAGACTTGTCTCAGCATCCACTTAAGTACACGGGCATCAAAGGAGAACAGATACTCGCAAAGCCAAAAACAAGTTATATAGGACAAATTATCACTTTACACCCGGCAATCCATTTCCCATAACTTTTGGCCATAATTTAGGTGTTTATGCTCCGATAGTTAATTATGGAGATTTTTATTTGCTAGGTGCAACCCAGCTTTTACTCTTACGCAATCCACACACACACACACACACACACACACACACACACACACACCAGACACCCACTTACCCACACCCAACCCCACACGGACAGACAGACGCTAAACCAGAGCCCTGCCCCGCGAGATTGTCGCAGAATAGTCGGTCAAATAGGTCCGGGCAGGTAAAGAGGAGACGAAGGCCCACGAAGAACGCCTTCTCAAGGAGACCGAAGATACCAAGGCACGCGAAGCAGAGAGGCGGATTCAGCGGGAGAAGCAGGACCACCAACAGGCTCGAGCCTTGCAGCTCACCCTACGCGAGCTGCAGCGCACCATGGACCCGCTCATAGCCACACAGGTATGCAACAATCGCTTCTGTCCATCGACCCGACTGCCGGAAGAGCTCCTCCTGCGCACACTCGACTTCCTCTGCGACGATGTCGTTACACTACACTGTCTCCAGCTCGTCTCGAGGACGTTGTTTCGCATTCTCTACCGTCAGTTGCGCAATTGGGCACCCGCGCGGTTTACTAGGGACATTACAAAGCGGTGCAGAGATAGCCCTCTCTATCTCCAACTGGATTCACGGCTTCAGCTTCAACAGCTCCTACAGAGAGACGAGCGGTGCGACAACTGCAGGCGCTGGAACGATGCGAAGCGGCAGCGAAATCATCAGAGGCTGCAAATTCCAGCAGCCTCGCCGATACAACCTTGATACGAGGCATTTCGAGCTTCCCGACGGCACGTCTTACTGCGACGCCTGCGACAGTCACCACGACGTGTACCAATTTCCCCGCTACCGACCAGCAGCTTGGGGAGCACGCTGAGCATCCACCGGAACGGCGGTGTCTAGGCCAGCAGGGGTCGGTTCAGCTGTGTGAGCACGTGCAGATCGCCTGGCCCAGCATCAAGGCCCACCTGCGGTGGGCCCAAAGAAGGCGCCCAGGATTGGCGGTGATAACCTGGACATCACCACTTGGAGCAGTGCCGAGCGCAAGCGATACAACTTTCACAAGAAAGACCAGTTTGGTAAGAAGGAACTCGACGCCCTGAAGAAGGGGATGGTCCCGCGTGTCTAGAATCTACGGGCGCGCGGTCTCACGGCCCGAAGAATTTGCCCTTGGCTGTTCATACGTTTGATATGGAGCCGTTGTGACTGTAGCTGTAACGACGATTTTTCGAGGTAGTGGACAGATTGAGTCGTGAGTGGGGCGTGGTTTGCTTTGATATTTTGGAGCCATGTGCAGCCTGGTTCTCAAATGAATGGTACTTGCATGTTTCAAATCCGACTGTCGCGGCCGTACAGGGTGTCTACAACTGTGATTCAGCCTCGAATCATCAGCTCTAGTCGAAATGGGTGGTGACATGATGTGAAACAGCTGCCTCATCCCCTTCGAAGGCTCCGCAGACGGGACAGGTGACGGTCTCTGCTGGCGGCGGAAGAGGGGCTGATTCTTCTTCTTCGTCAACAGATGTCGACGATTGTCCCTTGCCTCTTCGTTTGGGCTTGGTCTGTTTGATGTAGGCGTCCAGCCCGAGTTGCTCCGTCGGCATCTCCTGCTCATCATCGAGACGGATATCGCGCGCGGCATGCCCACCTCGCCGGCCACCGCTCCGCGGGCGGTCTCTCGCATCGTTGCCGCCGGGAGCTTCTGCGGGGAAAGAGGTCACCTGTTCGCCGCCTGCCGCCCCAGACGAGCCCGCGGCGGGTGGCGAGGAGGAGGATGAGCCTGACGAGGACGACGACGACGACGACGAGGCCATGCTCTGCACCCTCCCCACGCGGCCGTCGGCGAGCCGCACCTTGATCCCGCGCGGGTGGTCGCCGCGCGTAAGAATATCGCGCACGGTGCCTGTGACAGTGCGACCTGTGGGCTGGTCTGCTTTCAGGACGATGTTGACGGCTGCGCCTGGGAGGACCGAGGTGGTTCTCGGGACTTGGGGGTGGCGGCTGCGTTGCATTTCTTTTCTCGCTCTCTCTTTCCTTTTCGCTTCTTTGTGCGCGATAAATGTTGGACAACAGGGTGGTGTTTGAAGGTTGCGTGTGGTGTTGAGAGAGAGAGCGTCTTCAGAGGGCTGGGTTGTGGTAGTGATGAGATTTGATTGATGACCTCGGGGGTTGAGAGAGGTCCAAGTTTGAATGCGGTCGGGAAAGCGGGTGGGGCTTTCTAGCGAGCCGGGGTCTGCTGCCCAGGCGCCGCGGCGCCGAAACTTGGCAGCCCGGGGCACGGCCGGGCAGCACGGGTCGCTGAGCGGCGGTCCCCGGCGCCCGAAAAGAGGGGCGAATATTCCAGGTGCTCATACTTTGGGTTGTGGTGTTGGTCTACTCACTTGTTCATGAATTTTCGTGCTTCTATTTCCTACACCAGAAAGCGCTGGATTTTGTTCACGGCCCAATTCGCAGTTCTCAGTGAAACGTAGCACTTGAGAGCTGCTGCTGTTGCTGGAACACGACTTGTGCATTTATGATTATACACGAGCGGTGCCCACCCGCGAAGCATCGTGAACCTCGCGTAGGACTAAGCAAGCTTGAAAGGCGCAACTATCTCTGCAAGGTCACATCATCATCCAGACGTGTTCTCGCATCGTACAGAAGAACACAGCGAGAAATAGGCGTTCCGGCACAGATTTCTGCGGAACGAGCGAGCGACGCATCCGAGGTCCCAGTGTGGGGCATCGCAAGAGAGACCTTGTCTACTAACAGTCTACGTCAAAGGCTTCCTCACCCTACTCCTGTACGTTTGAAAAGAAAGACTAATGGATTGGTGGACTAGACTCGGGAATTCGGGCAAAAGCGACTTTGGTGCAAACATTCCCCTGGCCGGGGCTTCTTCTATCCCCGCAGCCGGTGCCGGACTCGGCTCAAGTCGCCTCTCGAGAACGACACCGCATGCTCATATATGTTTCCTCTCGCCACTACTCTCAAAATCCAATGTGCTTTCCAACCTACGACTCTCGTCCTTGGCTTGCGAGACCAGACGAATCCACCTGAACAGGACCACCAACTACGATGGGATCACAGACCTCACCACTCACCCAAGACTGGGATGTCCTCGTCGTGGGCGGCGGCAACGCCGGCTTCAGCGCCGCCACCTCGGCCGCCGAGGCGCTAGCATCATCAGCGTCGCAGGGGCCGCCGCCGCGCGTGCTGCTCATCGACAAGTGCCCGGCGTCGTGGGCCGGCGGCAACAGCTACTTCACCGCGGGCGCCATGCGCTGCGCGCACGCGGGCCTCGAGGACGTGCTGCCGCTCGTCAACAACGTGGACGCGCAGCTGGCGGGCAGGATCGACCTGGACCCGTACACGCGCGACGACTTCCTCGGCGACCTGCACCGGGTGACGGACGGCCGGTACCACCGGGACCTGGGGAGGGCGCTGGTGGACGACAGCAACGAGACGGTGAAGTGGCTGGCCGGCCACGGGGTGCGCTTCCAGCTGAGTTTCAACCGGCAGGCGTACAAGATCGGTGACAGGTTCAAGTTCTGGGGCGGCTTGTGTCTCAAGACCGAAGATGGCGGGAAGGGGCTCATCGAGGACCACCAGAGGGCTGCCGAGAAGGCGGGCGTGACCGTGATGTATGAGACCGCCGCGAAGAGGATCGTGACGGATCCCAGCACGGGAGGGTTTGAGTCATTGGAGGTGGTGAGCAGCGACGGCACGACTGCCTCGATCCAAGCCAAGGCACTGATCTTGGCCGCTGGCGGATTCGAGTCGAACCCGCGCATGAGGGCGCAGTACCTAGGCCATGGATGGGACCTGGGGCATGTCCGCGGCACACCGTACAACACTGGAGAGGTGCTGGAGATGGCGATACGAGACCTTGGCGCGAGGCAGGCGGGACATTGGAGTGGCTGCCACAGCGTTGCATGGGATGCCGACAGTCCTGCCGACACAGGAAACAGAGAGACATCGAACGAGTTCACCAAGAGCGGTTATCCGCTGGGAATCACGCTGAACAAGACAGGCGAGAGGTTCTTTGACGAGGGAAGCGACATACGAAACTACACCTACGCCAAGTTTGGCAAGGCCATCCTGGGCCAGCCTGGTGGCGTCGCGTTCCAGGTCTGGGATAACCAGGGCATCCCGTGGTTGCGAAGCGAAGAGTACCGAGACGAGGTGGTGAGGAAGACGCACGGCGACACGATCGAGGAGCTTGCCGCCAAACTGGAAGAGCGCGAGGGCTTAGAAAGCGCACAGAAGTTTGTCGCCACAGTGAAAGAGTACAATGAAGTCGTCGCGAGCCACAGACAGGAGAACTCGGGCTTGAAGTGGGATCCGTCTGTCAAAGATGGGTTATCAACGCAGTCCTCGACAAAATCGCTGCGGATACCCAAGTCGAACTGGGCACTGCCGTTGACCGAGGGACCCTTCATGGCCATCAAGGTCTGCTGTGGTGTGACGTTCACATTCGGTGGTCTGGCGGCGGACCACCAAACATCGGCAGTCATATCGAATGCCACCGGGAAGGCCATACCAGGTGTATTCTGCTGCGGAGAAATGCTGGGGGGGCTGTTCTACGAGAATTATCCGGGAGGGAGTGGTTTGACATCCGGAGCAACATTTGGCAGAAGAGCTGGAAGGCAAGCTGCCGCGCTGGTGAAATCATGACATGGATGGACATGACCCTCCTAGCCCTAGCCAAGTCAGCAAAAAACACACGTGCTGGGAGTGACCACGGTACACCTGAATAGCAGGTTGGAATAAAAAGTTGAAGCATGGTCAGTGAGATGTCAATTACCGTTGTCTACACTCTGGTGCGCTGTTTCGGCTCGAATCAATGGCTTGTAGAGCGACGGCTCAACGGCTTCAATACCTAGGTAACACTGCCTGGGGATGTGGGTGACATCCGCGTGCCTCATGCACTCTTCCGTCTCCCAGATGTATCTGCTGCGACCACGGCCGCGATCTCAGACATTACAGGACCGTGGCTTTCCAGAGACCAAGGGAAGTGCAGCCCTACGTGAAGCGAAACTTACTAGACGCCTAGGGAAGTAAATGGGGAAACACATGTCACGTCGGGCGCGGCCTCGAACAACCTCAAACTAATCATCGCCGTTATGAGGAAAGTAGCCGTGAGTCGTTTCGCGGTTGATTTTGTATCTGCTCAAGTTCAAAGAATACGTAAAGTTTGAGAAGTTTGAAAGTTGCAACAAATGCCGGCAGCGAGCTTCCAACCAAAGATCTGACCATACCACTGCACAAAATATCACCCGCAGACTAAGGCGCGGACTAAGGGGTGTTAGAAAATGCGAGGTTTTCCGTACTGATCCACGTAGACGCCGTTCTCGCGGGAGGAGAGGATCCAATATCTGCTACAAGTCAGTCGGGCAAGAGCGAGAGAACAGAACAGAGGGAAGTAGGGCCACCACTTACCCAGTACGCCCATCCCTGGTTCGGTCGAGACCCTTGTTCCCCCAGACTCTCTCCATCTCCATGCGATGGGCGCTCTTGGGCTTGCCCTTGGCAATTCGCATCTTCTCAAAGAATACGTATCCAGCATAGAACACGGAGCTGGTGCAGCCCGCGATGGCGCCCTTCTTGCTCCGGAAATCGGCGAGCTGTTTCGTCTGGATGGCCTTGCAGGTAGGAGCCTTGAGCTGGGAGAACAAGTCGCGGCAGAACTGCGCCTGAGTAAGGCCGGGTGTCTTGAGGTGTGCTGAGATCTTTTTGCGGATCTCGTCTGCTGAGTCGTAGACGGGCACGGAATCTGTCTCCTCGCCATCGAGATGGATCTGGCTGAGATCTGGCATCTCTTGGCTCGTCTTCGATTTCTTGGCTGCAGGGCCAGATCCGGATGTCGAGCCACCTGACTTCTTCGCCTCGGCCAACTGCCGCTTCTTGACATCGGGCATCTTCAGGCCGGCAATCTCGCGCTGCTTGAACCAGCCCCAGGCGTTCGCGAAGGAGTCGGTGTTGACACCATCATGGCCGGTCTTCTGGAGAAAGGTGTTTAGGGATTTGTTGCTGCTACCGATGGCGTTGCAGAACTCCCCCTTCTTCATGATTCCACCGTCCAGAAGCTGGTTGATCTTCCTCCGGACCTGGCCGCAGGTCTGGTCCACGTACATGTCTTCAACGTCAATGTGGCTCAGGTCTTGCTTGTAGGCAGCAATGTCCTCCTCGAGTGTCGTCTCGGCCTTACGCTTTCGGGTGCCACCTGCCGTGGCAGACTGGGTTGCCGGACCCGGGGCCGGGGCCTTGGCGATGGGAGCAGCTCCCACATTCTCAACGTTGGGGATGGAGGCCGCCGACGTGTTCCCAACAAGGCCGTGGCGAGCAAGAGGGGCTGCTGGTTTCACCGGGGCTGCGGGACGCGCCTGGAGGATCTTAGCATTTGTGGAATGGTCGGTAACGTCGCCACGATACATGGTGCGAAGGGAATCGGCGGCCTTCTTGACTTCGGCCAGCTCGTTCTTCCAGTAGGCATCGTCCCAAGCAGGCCGGCCGTGGGATGTTCTGATGGGAGGCAGTCTCACTGGTGATTGATTGATACGCTGGCTTGCGTCTTGCAGAGGCATACGCGCAGGTGGCTTGAGGCGGTGTCAGTCATCTGTGCAGAGTTGATGTCTCATCTCGGGAGCGATGTACCGGTGCAGCCACGGCGCTTGCAGGTGGAGGCGGAGGCGGAGGGAGCGTGTACTTCTCCATTTTCTCGAGAAATACGCGACGAGCAAGTTAGGTGTCAATGCAGTGATACGATGGTTCTTGGACCCGGCTTATTGTCTGGCTTCATGTTTTGTGAGAGGTGGTGTGCCGCCGATGAGTGGGGAAGTGTAAGACGACGGATGCTGCGCGGTCCAGAAGGAAGAAGATCAGTTCACGGATGTCTTGTTGGGATGGTTGAGGAGCGGAATTTGCAACACGCGTCTTGAGTATGCGGAAGCCGCCGTCACGTCGATCACAGCGGGTTTGTTTACAAGTTACTTACAGCCCTTGCAAGTGCACGCGGTGGCACCTGCCATCCTGGCCTCCCAGGTGCCCGTGCAGCAGGTGTCTTCCCCAGACTTTCCGCGCAAAGGTCTTTGGCTTGGCAGGCGCGTTCTTCCATCGCCAGGCCCCACTTTCAACGTCAGACCTTTCCTTGTGCTAATCACGCAGTATTTGGGATCGCTAGAAACACCTGCGATTTAGGGATACATGATGCAAAAACGGACGAGTCGATTGGCAGCCATGGAATCAGGCCGCTCAGAAAGCTGTTGGTCGATTGCACCAGACGTTCGGACTGGCGACTGGTCTTGACCTGAGGTCTTCTGAGCGGGTCTGGAAGCAGTGGCTAAGGTTCACCAAAACCTGCCCCGGTCATGATGGGGAATCTTCAAGTTCGCAACCTGCTCGTTTCCAAGAGTCCAGTAGTTTGTGCATTCACAATGTTGACCGCGAGGAGAGCGGCACAGACTCAGATGAATATTGTCGAACATTCGTCACTGCATTGTGTGCTACCGAGCAGTAGGCTACATGTATGATGGCGACTGTCGTGTTCATATCCCCGCAAGAAGAGCAAGGGATTCTCTCACCGAAATCGTCTCCTGTCCATCAACCCATGAGATGTACCTACTTGCACGGTGTCCTGCTCGCCCACGTCTCAAACGGCTTGGTATCTCGAGTACTTCCAGAACGGCACACTCCAGAAGAAGAACATGAAGACCCACACCAGGCCGACCGCCCTCCCAAGCCAGCTCCTCTGCAACTGCTTCAGTCCTACCTCCAGTCCCATGCCTCTCGCCAAAGACCGCATCGAAGAAACCACAACTGTCTCGACGAAACAGCCGGCAAAGTTGAGCAGGAACCACCGAATATCGTGCCAGCCCTGGACGCCCCACTGCCAGGAGACCGCGGCGTGTGAGACACCGGAGATCAGGAAGACGAAGAACGCCACCGCGACGCCATACGCAGGCCCCGGGACGCCCAGACGGTTGGCAACGGCACGCGCGCAGCTCGTGTACGGCCGCCGGGGCAGGCTGTGCCAGAAGCGCGACCAGAAGCTGCGCAGGCCGCGGATGTCGCCGACGCCGCCGAAGAGCGGCGGCCAGTCGGCGGGCTGGTCGAGGCCCAGGCCCACGAAGAACAGCCCCAGGGCCGCGTTGGCGCCGTCGATGAAGACGAAGCTCAGGTAGATCCAGTGGACGGCCACCCAGGACCGCACGACGAGCTCGCGCTGGGTGACGTCGCCGAGTCGTGTGAAGAGGGCCGTATAAGTGAAGTCGGACGGCTGAAGGCTCGTGAAGACTGCGGATAGGAACTTCGGCCCCAGCTGCGTGTGCATCAGGTAGTAAAACGCCAGTTTCGCGAGGCGGACACGAAGGAAGCTTGAGCGGATGGCATTGTGTCGATTCTCCTTGGTGTTGTCTGGTGCCATGGAGAGCAGCTGTGGGTTGCTCCAGATCCGATAGGAGGCGCAGAGGCCCCTCAGAGACAGCGGGTCGCTCGTCTCAGTCGGGGGAGCCTGTATCTCCTCGATGAAGAGTACCGAGCAGGTGTGAAGAAGGTTCAAAGCCAGAGCCTTGGTCCAAAGAAGCGACACAAAGGCGAACGGGATGTTGCTGGAGGTAACGAAGGAGAGTACCGTGAAGAGGAGGTATACGAAGAAGAAGGCGAGACGGCATTTTTGACCCGTCGCATGCAAGGCAAGATGAAAAGAAATAACGCCTAGACCGAGCTGAGTGATGGGGATCACCCACGGGGGAATGCCGGTGGAATCAAACATCTTGCCGTTCTATAACCGATGGATTAGCATCGACTGATGAAGTGCGGGAGCCCTTGGATATATGAGCGCTTTACCGGAGAAAGGAGCTCAGAGCCGGAGGAGAGGCTTGTCGAATCACAGAGGGAAACGAAGCACAGAGGGGAGACTACCTATAGAGTCCCCAAGGCGTACAGTACTGTGATCCGTTCGGCATTGGCTGTCGGTCGGGAGAGTCTTTCCAGTGGAGCCAAGAGACGAGAATCGGCCTTAGATATAGTTCACAGGTTGCAGGTGAATTGCTGACCCCTGTGGTCTGAATTTATGAAATTCTTTCAAGCCCGGTTGCTCACACGATCTCCTCGAATGAATTGTAAGAGCTTGCACCTGCTACAATTCACTTGATTGCATTGAATTCCCATGCTACTTAACAGGTACCGTGTAGGATCCCATTATTACATAACTTACCATACCTGGTCTCTGATTTGAAAGTGGTGAGGATCTCGACATCCACTGGCCATGAGAGTTTGAAACGAGGATATACGATGCACTTTCGTAATGAGAGTTTTCTAGGTCAGCATCGTGGAAAATGGTTTCCTGACAGTGGCTAACCTCATTTTCCGCGCGTGTGGGCTTAACTAGACTCGTCCGACATTCCTCTGCAAGAATATTAAATCACCCAGCGTTTAAGGACAGATCTGGGCGAATCTAACGATTGAATGCCTCATGTTTGCCAACTCTTCTCTGCTTGTGAATTGACACCTTTTAAGTGGCATGAAAGCTGTCTCTACTCCTTAAAGTACAACCCTCCTGTTGTGTGTGGGCTGATCAAAGTTCCTTACTCTCGACATTGTAGGGATGTTGGTGTCGAGGTGATGTCTTGACATTGCCTCCGATCTCTCAGCGTTATGAAATTGATCAATGGTCATGTCTCATCACATCTTATTCCAAAAGATTTGGAATAAGCACCTGTGACAGACGTGTACTCCCACCGCTAAGCCTGCTTTCATCGTCAAACCTTCACTTGTATTCCAAACAAGCTCCCTAACATTTGTATTTTCATTCTCATACTCGGGTATTTCTAGGCCTTGAAATGCTTCCTAGAGAACAATTTGCCACCACTCCTGGCCGAGGCCTTCGCAAGGCCGTGCCACATCTCGCGCTCACCCAGACTGAGTGTTGCAGGAAAGATTTGGGGCATTCACTGAGGCATTCACCGAATGGGCCAGCTGTAAGAAACGTGGCAGTTTGAAGCATCGATAGCCATCTTTCCTTCTTTCCTCTCAACACGACGCCGTATCAATCTTTCCTTTGGCCCCCTACCAGCGCCTACACTGAGGCTCTGATCTCGATCCTGTCTGTTTGCTTCTGAGTCGGAGTGAGCTGACGCAAATTATTTTAATCATGATCATGAGGAGCTCAATCTTAGAGGATCTCATGAGGAGCCTAGACTGTACTATCGGATGATCTGTGTCAAGAAGACTGAGGACTCGTCCCGAGACCGTGGAGGGAGAATGTTGACAGCTTCGGAGTCCAGGGGGAAGTTCCGTATCGTACAAGGGCATGGCGAGAACAATGTAAAAGAACAATACAACTCGACCGAGCATCCATGCAAGCACTTGAAAGTCTAGACGGTTGTCGGATGACAGCTTCTTTGTTGAAGTATGCGTCGGCTAGTTGTTCTCGCCATGCCTTCCTTGTAGACTATCCGGAACGGGGCCACCCCAATTTGAAGAAAAGGCTCACTCGTCTTCATTCTGGCGACTCGTTTTCAAGGTCAGATACGAGCATCACTTTTGCTACGTCTCTGTGCTGAAAATGTCTACTGCGCTGTCATACTACTGGCTCATCCTCAGTCTATGTGGATTTGCACACCATTGTGTTGACGGACAGGCTACTCCTCATTCAGATGCCAGCCAGCCGCCCGAAGTTTCACCGAGGGAGCCTCCCGGACATATACCACATTCGGCTACCATCCCACTCACGCGGAGCACCAGAATTGAGCACAAAAATCACGAGTTTAACGACTGGATCAACGACAAGAATGCAGACACCAGCGAACGTAGCATATTCGCCACTATCGACCTCGTAGGCGCGTCGTACGTCGCACACGTCACTGTCGGGTCGCAGACCGTTCCGCTTCTTGTCGACACCGGCTCGTCAGACCTCTGGGTTACGCCTCGGAGCTTCAAATGCCTCGACAAAGACGGCAGCGAGATTGGACAAGCGAACTGCGGCTTCCCTACTTTCTGGGAGGGATCGTTCTCCGGCGGCGTCGTGCCAGACGAGTACTTCTCCGTCATTTACGGGAACGGACAATACATATACGGACCTTATGGGCGCGAGGATGTATCTCTAGGCGGAATCACCGTGCCCAATCAGCAGATCGCATTGCCCTCGGAAGGATACTTTCAAGTCTCGACGGCTGATTTCGCGGGACTGTTGGGGTTGGCATACCCAGCAATGGTCGCGGCGAGGAAGGGTCAAAATCCCAAGCTTGCTTCGAACAACACCGATCCGTTCGCAGAGCACAACACTTGGTTCTTCAACGCCGTTCAAAAGAATTTAACAAAACCACTGTTCAGCATGGCTCTTAACATTGATGGAGGCGGATTGCTCGGCATTGGTCAAGTCGTGGACGTGCCAGTATTGGGAGACTTTGTGTCAACACCTATCATGATGGCAAGAGTCTCCCCATGGCCGCACCGTGATGTTCACGGCGCAGAGAGGCTAATCTGCAGCAGGTCAATCTTGTCAACGAGACACGAGCAAAGACAAACTTCACCTATTACACAACCATCGCCGATGACTACATCATCGATGGCAAGCCCTTCTCCACGATTTTCGACAAAGACGAGACCCCGGCCAGTGCCGGGTTCCCAGCCGTCGTCGACAGCGGGTGGACGGCAAATGTTCTCCCTCCATCTCTCGTCGCGACGTTCTACGCCGCATTCGACGAACCTCCGCAGTCAGTCGACGTTGCGGCGGGCGTCATGTTCGCCGCACCCTGCAACTCCACGGTGCCCACGTTTGGCGTCAAGATCGGGACACAGGTTTTCGAGATGGCTCCCGAGTCCATCCTCATCGCAAGGCTGAACACGACGGTGGACGGCACGCTGATGTGCGGATTGGGTGTACAGCCTGGCGTGGAGTTTGCTGGCATACTTGGGGATAGTTTCTTGAGCAATGTCGTCGCTGTATTCGCCGTGGGGTCATCCGAGATGAGGTTCGCGCGACGCGCCTTTGGCTGTTCCGTCGGAGGCTGTGAGCACTCGGACCAGGAACTAGAGCGAGACAGGGACGAGCTATGAGGCGTGAACGCACGTTGCCGAGTCCTTCTGCAGCCATTTCTGTACGACCTTTGTAGAGTTTTGCAAGGACAAGGGGATCTTTACTCGTTGCAGAAGATCTACATAGTAGGTTCGCTCTGCGAGTGACGAGGTCATTGCGCTCGTGAGTAAGGACTAGACGCCCTGGTGGTTAAGATTCCTAGAAGAGATTGGCTTTCGAGTGACGAACGCCCCAAGGCTTGGCGGGCTGGAGTTCACACCTCCCAGGTTGTTGTAAGATGTTTAAGAATCGCTCGTTTTTCTGCAATTTATTTTTTGTGTTGTTCACGATTAATGGAACCCGACTTTGTCTCGGCATTATATACACAAGAGGCAGCTTTATATCCCTACCATGCTGCATTCTTTGACGAAATCCAGTATGTACCTAGCTCGACCTAATTATTACCTCCTGATGCTTGCAATTGCTGCAGCATTTTCGCCCCCGTTGTTGGTTGAAACGTTTTGGCCTGCTGGTTCACTCCGGCCTGCTGGAAAGCATCGTTGGACAATTGTGTGATGCTGGGTAAGATGTTCGCATTCCTACGGCTTGTGTTAGAATAGCGGACGTGAGAAAACCAATGTTTGTCTGGGGCAGGTGGGAGGTATACCTTGCGGTCTCAATCCTCGACAGCGATCTCATCGTGTTGGCCATAGATGGGTTGACCATGATGGACTGAAGTCCATTCAGGACGACGGGCGTGTTGTCCACAATCTTTTGGTTCGCGGTTCTCGCGCTGCCACCTGCGGCACCGTTCAAGACTGCTCTGTGCTGGTCTTCGTCCTTCTCGGCGGTGAAGGCCTGGCTAGCCATCTGTCGAACCGCACCCGGACTCGTCGATTGGCCCACTAGCCGGCGTGACGTCTCATATCAGTGTCCGCACTCAACCTCCCATCCAAGAGTAGGATCACTCACTGCCATTGAGAGATGAAGACACTACCGCGACATCTTGGGCGAAAGAGTTTGCAGCTTGCGTAACAGCCGACTTCTGGCTTGCCGCACCCCCAACGCCCGCCCCTTTGGCTCCATTCAAGGCATTCGCGAAGGGGTTTGCTGGTAATCGCTTATCGAGCCAAATCGGTAGACCGGCCACCGCTAGACTCTGTAGTAGGAGGACGACGAGTGTGAACCAATATTTCATGATTGGAATCAGGACCAACGAAAGCTATAGTGTTGCCGCATCTGACGACCGATGAATCAGTACGCTCCGGGTAATTGACATCCGTTGACAGGAATGATATCTATCGCCTTCTGCATTTGATGACCGAGAAAGCGCAATGCACTACATAATAAATGGCGGCGGGATCTGATTGTTAAAAAGTAGGTATTGCCATGCCTGTCATGGCTCACGAAGTCACTTACGAGGGCGCTTCAAAACTTCGGCTGAGTGTTTCAAATTGTGGCAAGTCAGCGAACGCTATACTGCAAATATCCGTGGGTCTGAAATCGACTCGGTCGTCCGAAACATCATCCCAATTACTGCCGTGAATTGTATCTGTGCTCCCCTAAATCATCTCATTTTCTTCCCTAAATTGCATCCACGCCCCCTCAAATCATCCCGAATGCTTAATCCAATGTTTCCTACAAGTGCGAGAAGCTTGGCCGCGAAGCATCGTTCCACGCGAACCAAGCTCATCCAAGCGCCTCCCAGAAAAGTTTTAAAACCCCAAGGGGCCCTCTTAGAGAGCCGCATAGCCAAACAGGCGGGTTCCAATTCAAGAGGTGTGCAAGCGAAAGGAAAATCCGGGGCGATCATAGAGCGAGAATCCTGGAACCTGGTACTCTGCTAAAACACTTCTAGCACCACGGTCGCAGATATCATGGCGCCTGGGGCGCGTGATGACCTCGTCCTCTCAGTTCCTCGGCACATAATTCCGGGCAACCTCCAATTTAGCTAAGCCCACTCAAAAGCTCGAAATTCTGTCTAAGAACCGTTTTAAATTTATAAGAAAGGTACCTTCGTATAGAGCCTATTCCGATGAGTAGATTGATATATCGAAAGTCTTCATACATGCTGTGGTGGAAATTTCTTGTTCTGGTGGAAAAGGGGTGATGGATTGGAGGTTCCAAGGTTGGGCCGGAATTGTGTGCCGAAGGACTGCCTCTCCCGCGCGGCCCCTTGCAAGGGTTACACGTAGGGCTGCAGACCTTTCGAGGGGAAGGGTCATTGGTCGCCAGGACCTCCCTCTCGCCAGCCGTTGTGTGTTCAGCAGGGTTCTTTCGAGTCTCTGATCCCAGTGCCTTGAACGTGGTGGGCGTCGCAGTGGGACCAACAGAGGATATCACGTCCAAAAGTCACCCGCAGATTTTCTGCCGTATCACTACCTAGGAGACCGGATACCACCGCCACTTTGCGCTCGATTGACATTTTCAGCGGCTAGTCTGCCCAGGTGGGGGAGGGATTAGATTGGGAGTCAGTCTCGTCTGTCTATTCCTGTGCACCAGGCACCTCCAGCTGTGAGTCTCACTAACGCCTGCAAACGGGCACTTCGCCATGATGGGGAAATCGCCACGGTATACACAATGCCATAGAGGCTTAAGACTTTGGCGAAAAGACCATTCTTCCAGCTTCTGTGTCGAGCATGCTTTTTGCGATCCTTAGCTCTAAACGAGAATGACTACAGAATGCTTAGACTTGGCAACCACCAGGGTACACACTGAGTATCTGGCAGAACAGTTCAGGCATAGCGATGGACGTAGTGCTCAGGCCAAATGTTGACTCTGGATGGCATTCAGACTCTCCGAGAGAGGTTCATGCAGCTTCTCCTCAGATGGCCACCTACTCCTGTATCCCGAGTCTAATCTCGAGTGTCACAAACCCATGCAGTATTCAAAGCTTCACAAGCATCGAGCATAGCAAAGTATGCCCTCCGTCGGGCATTGTGCAGCACAAAATTGTTACACCATTCCTATCGAACTGCCTCCTCCGACACGGGATGCGTGGAAATAAATACCAGTGTCCTACATCGATCTGACGAGCCGACAAGCTCTATACGACCTGGCTGCTAGAATAGAATCCGGATCAAACGTCACGTGTACTACTAACTTTTTGATAAGGGGCATGGGGAGTGAGGGTGAGCCAAATCAGGCTGGACCACCTCTGGGCCCCAGTTTCGGTCGAAACAGGGGCTAGCAGAACAGCATGCACGCATGTTACAATTCGCCAACACCTTGCACGTCCGATTGAGAGTCATAGGTATCCCGCGAAAAACAAAGAGGATTTGTTCTCAGGGCATGAAGTTGGCTCCAATCTCCGCAGAGCACAGTCAGGTTTCCGAGGTTGAGAGGTTCCCGCGGTCCGCCTGGTCCGCCTGAGACCTGATGACATGCATATCGAATACCTGGGCTCGAATTCAACTTTAGAATCAATGAATGTCGCTGCCACCTAGATATGAGATGGGAGGTGCGTCCCGTCGTGACTTACAATTGTGTATTGTCATGCATGAGCATTTTGAGCCCTCTCGAAGCTTGTGATATGTATCAAACATGCCGTGAGGTCAATTTGTGGCTGCTTGGCAGTAGCTGCAGGTGGGCTGAACGAGGTTGAACCTTAACTCCGTGTAGTCCGACGATGAGCACTACGTGGGATCAGTGTACAGTAGGTAAGGTACCTCATTTGTCAGCATCGGCATCATTCGCACCTTTTGCGGGCACCGGTCTTCAAGCGCGACGCCTCCAGGGCTGCACTCTCCCCAGCTTCGACACATATCAGGAACTACAGCGCCGCAACTCCACAACGTGGCTGCCAGAAACACACAACCTACCGGCAACTGCGACATTTCCGAAATCTCATCACTACCCAGCTATGGCAAGCATCGCAGCGAAGACAGTGGTAGCTACAGGGGCCTCCTCCGGCCTGGTAAGTCCTCAAACGAGCTTGACCTACCACTGAAACCCGCACTCATACTGCTCTAGGGGTTTGAGCTGGTCAAGCAGCTTCTCGCACAGGCTGAGCCCTACAAGTTCATCCTGGGAGCAAGGGATACCGAAGGGACGAAGAAAGCCTATGATGCGTTGGAATTCGACAGCACGAGGCATAGCCTCACCGTGCTGCCACTCGAGCTTTCCAACCTCGAGAACGTGAAGTCGTTTGCTCAAAAGACGCTGGAGAAGCTTGGTCAGAACAAGCTCGGCTACCTCCTCATGAACGCCGGCATGAACAAGCCTGCCGACGGACCTGGACCCCGTGGCTCCAGGTGGTGTGAGGCATACGTTGTCAATCACCTCTGTGAGCTTTTGTGTACCACAGCAATTCTGACCAGGGGCATTGACTGACCAATGGCAGCGCAACACTATCTTTTGCATCTTTTGCAAGACAAGCTGGTTCAGAGTAGATCTCGCATTGTCTTCGTTTCCTCGGGCGCGATACGTCGGGTATCAGACCCAGGTACGGCTTCCCCAGGTATCTAGCCCATCCTTGAGGTGTCGTGACACTGACAATCCGCCTCAGCCGTATTGGAGAAGCATCTTCTTGCTGGTTCTGGGGAAGATGGAATGACCATCTACGCCGAAAGCAAATTCGTGCAGCTGCTTGGAGCGCACTGGTGGCGCCGCCAGCTCCGAGACCAGTGTCACGTCGTGGCGGTATCACCTGGGCTTATTCCCGGGACTGGGCTTGGGCGTCATGTTGACTTCAACATGACGATGGCCATGCCTGATGCCAAGACAGTTCCAGAAGGTGAGTGTTGGAAACCCCGCTGAGATGATTCGGACCTACTCGAGCTACGAATGATTGTCCATGTCCTTGCTTGTGCTAACCTGGACACTTCCTAGGTGCCCAGAGCATCCTGCGAGCATTCACTCGCGATGACTTCCCTGAGGATCCGGATCAGATCTTCCTGACTTCGTGGGGAGAGTGGTGGGAAAAAGGCGTCATCGAGAAGTCACTGGACAAGGAACTGCAGGATAGATGGAGCCCAAGCAGAGATCAGATTGAGGACGAGGAGGGAATTCCATCTGCGGTGTAATAAAGTGTCAATATACTGCTGGCCGCTGCCGCGTCTCTCAGCCTAGGGCTCTCATGCACTGTCGCTGATCTTAGCGCACATCCAACCTATCGCATCTTCAGACAGGCCCCCTGTAAGGCTCCGACAGTCTCATGCCATTTGCGCGTACTACCCCTGACGTAAGCGGCCGCATGCCGCCCGACGACGTCACTGTGCTGCCGTTTGCGGGACGCACGCAAACGCGACCCGTTATCGCTGTCAGCATATGCATGCTGGTGGGGCTGTCTCGACAGAAGTCTCCGGGCTGCTTCGACACCTCCCCCCCCGTCAGCAGCCTGCCCCGGCCGGAACACCAGTATTCTCTGCTGGACGTTTGCTGCTTTGCTGCTGGTTCGAGGCCTAGCCGGCTAATAAAGGCAGTGGCACCCACTTACCACTCACTCCCTTGGCAGCGCAGCGTTACAGGGCTTGAAACGGGTTGCCCTTGGCACGCTTTGAGTAGGGCTGGTAGGCCGGGTCACTTTCTCCTGCGAGCCTGCTGGCTGTCCCTTGCATACTTGCCGCCCTTGCGGAAAGCTCGACAACTGGACGCAGACAGCGGAGTCATGCTTCTCTTCTGCCCTGTCCACACCTCCCATGTTCCTCAAAGCAAGGCGCTAGCTTGCTCGACGGCTACTTCCTAGGCCAAGACACAGAGCCTCAGGGCGTGCGCCGCTCTCGGACCATTCGGAACCGTACGCAGCATACCAAGAATCATGTCGACTGACCCTCTGCCCATCGAAACGGTCTCTGAGACATATAAAACATGGGTCAACACGTCTCTGCTGCCTCGGCACCACGCAGATGCACCGTCGCTTGATTTTCTATGCACGAAGCTGCGAGAGGCACTGGACGCAGCTCCGTCACACAGATCCGCCGGTGCAAATGGCGTGGCCCTCGGCCAGACCAGGCCTTCGGCAAGGGTCGCCACTGGTGATGCCCCGGCCGGGCATGTTCTGCCAGCGGTTCCGCGGCCGGCCGCCCAGCACTCTGGTGTCGAGGATCGCAGCGACGACAACTCGGTCGATTTCGAGCATCGTCCGCCGCTGAATGAGAGATTCTGCGAGGTATTCCCCGAGTTTGCCTCGTACTCTGATCTGAACGCGATGGTTCAAGGTCCGGAAAAGAGTCTGAAGGACCTGGCCGCTGCCATCAGGAAAATACAGCTTGCTTTCCTTGACAGCGAGAGGGTTGAACCGACCTGGATCACGAACAATATCCTGCTTGACGGCATCCTTGGCTCCGTCGATGCGAAGACCCTCAGCATATTATGCGACACACATAAGTTCAAGCATGCTGTGATGGTGTCGATTCATCCAGACGACTGGGTACGGCCCTGGCTAAATGCACAACTATGAGGAGACGGATAAACTAATATCTCACAGGTGGTAGGAGGAGTATGGAAGGCGCACGGCAAGTTGCGCTGGATCAAGAGAACGGCCGGCGTGAAAGAAAGACTTTATGGAATAGACGAGCGCTTGGTATCCCCTGCCTGGGATCAACCCGAGCGGACTCCACGGATCGTCGTCCAGAGCGGCGTCGAGTATCGATCGCCCGTCGTCGATCAGCTCATAGGTACTGCACCCGCTCCCCCAGATCGCAATGCGGTCCTGCGTATGTACTGTATGGTTACCTGACCCATCACCCCACGTCGATAGTCCCCCTGGAGGACGGCGACGGCTCGTCTCTGTTGATGCACCTGCCAAACATGTGCACGTTCGTCAGCCAGCACGACAGGCCGGACACGCTCATCGTGCTGCACTGCAAGGTGGGGCTGTCGCGGTCCAATGCGGCCCAAGAAGCCTTCATCATGCAGGCCGTCTACCGTCGACAACTCCAGAAGGACCCGGACTGGATGCGTAAACCCCCCGGGGAGAAGCAGGCCGACTTGCGGGCGATTGGACAGATCCACCAGCAAGACCTGAGGCAACATCGCCACAGCCTCAAGGAGAAATTCCCAAATCAGATGCTCAATTGGGCGAAATACCTTGCGGACGGCGAGCCGGAATGCGGGCCCGACTTTGTTGTTGACAAGACCTCGCTCGGCGGGTAAGTTATATTACCCCCCCGTACAAGTAATTTTCCATTCAAGATGACTTACCTTGAGCTTTACCTATTCAAAGGAATGACATGCGAGACGCAGCAATCATAGCGTGCTATGAGTCCGACGTCTTACTTCCTCTAAGTCTAGTCACGCATTACGAGAAGAGGACGGCGGTCGGGGTGGAGACTGCTGAAAAGAGTATCCGAAGGTTTCGAGAGGCGGAACAGAAGCGCCGCAGGGAGAGTGAAGAGAGTCCGACGATGACCTGGCTCCCATTCAAACAGTTCTTGTCCACTTGTAAGGCAGCGCACCATCCGCAGAACACGTAAGCGGAAGTATTCATACGGCCAAGTCTGGGGCGGGCACGGAGGAAGGATACGTAGGTATAGCTGCCCAGCACTTGAGGCGTTCCAGAATTTGATCGAACGAATCCAGGCTCGGATGAACCAGCACAGTAGTCACAGAGTCATACTGACCCGCGAGACCCATTGTCAAGATTGCATGGTGCGCGACAGCTCACATCCATGGATAGAAAAAAAACCTTGTTTTGCACCGTATTCACTCCACCAGTGTAAGCAGTTGTACAGAGGGAATAATAATGTACACGCATAGCTTTACTCATATATTTAAATATCACTGGTAGTTTATATAGGTTCTGCACTCCTGGAATTAATTTGCTAATATAGTCAACCAGCCAGCCAACCAGCTACTTAGCTGGCCAGGCGGGCCCGCAGTTAACCAACCAGTCAACTAAATAATTGAGTAAACAATCAAGATATCAAAGAAATTGCAACAACAAGATAACTGTCTAATTGACTGTTCAGTTGACTGGCTGGTTAAGTGCCCTACCATACCTAGGTAGGTATACACTATTTAGAATTTAAGTTTATGCCTCTTCAGGGCCGTACGACTTTGGTCAAATTTTACATTTCCACCAGCGTTTTCAGCCAACCAGGGGGATTTTCCCATGTGGGCGCTGTCGCGCGCCACAGATTGCCATGTCAAAGGTTTGGCTCCAGCCTTGGCTACCAATACGAGATACTATCCAAACCTTGAAGCTGGATTTGCCACCTGACCTGACCTATACGGACTACTCTTCTGTATGCTAGGATGGGTGTGGTTGGCAAGGCCGATATTCGAAGAGAGCCGACCTCTGCAGCGAGTCTAATGGTGCTCCAAACCATGAAATAAAAAGAGCAAATCACCAGTACTGCCAACATCCGTAGTACACCGCTTTGAATTTATCACGTGCGCCACAGCGGACGTTGGGGGTGGATAGGTGCTCGCCACAGGCGGCCGAGACAGGGCGCTTACCGGTGGCTCAAGGTTCATCATCAATCCTGGGCGCACAAGTACCGCTCAGTCGGTCGCACTTGCACCCGGAAAAGGCGAGTGGCTGTGGGCCTGCAGTCACTGGACACCCCGGCCATTCGGACTGACTTTGGCAGGGCCGCGCCCGCATTCGAGCCGCGTTCGGTGCGTCACAGCCCTGAACATTCACGGACCGGCCCTGGTGCGTCCCTCCGCCGCCTGACCTGCCAACACGTGCACGCCTCGAGGCAGCAGAAGGTAAGTCATGGTCATGAGGCCCTCAGAAGTCACTGCTCAAGCGGCACTATGCGTATGCATTGCTTTGTGGTCACTGTCACTGAGAATCTTTGACTTCTGACGAAGCGCATTCCCCATCACTGTAACACGGCATTCACAGACGCCTCTTCAAATGTTGCGGTGTACATTCACAGCACTTATCGCAGTACATAAACTATAAATGGTCAGAAGAGGGCTCGAAATGGCGCCAGGAAACTCGCAAAAGCAGTCGACAAGTTTTAGCTCAACTGCACCGGAGAGTGACCAGGCACGAACATCCCAACCCTCAGCAACTTCAGCATCCTCAGCCGCCGGGCAGACTGTCCGTGGGCGCACATATTCTCAACGTCGTCCAAAACCGACGTCCTCTCTGGAATCTCGAAAACCACTGCCCTTACCTCACAGTGAGACGCCGCCGAGGCACTGCTCTGCTTCCGGTTCAAGTGTCCTTGGCCCTCAGGACCATAGACAGCTTGAGGACCACTACGAGTGATCCTCCCAAGAGGCGCCTGAAGGCTCCTTATTTGGTCGCAGGAAAATGCGGGACTCGTCGGGCAACCCAGGCCCGAGCAGGGCAAGCAGAACGGTGGCTCAGCTGCAGGATAATTTCGCCTTGAACGTGGCGGTTCGTGACAAGAGATATCGAGGGCTCTTCAACTACAAGGATCTGGAGGACCTTGAACAATACGACCAGGATCTGGTCAGGGGTATCAAGCTTCGGCTCTTGGGAATCATCCACAGAGAGACGGACCGCATCACGGAGGTCGGTCGTGCGTTCCGACAGCAATTCCCAGTCTGGGCTGCCGCCATGAACATGGACGGCCTCTGTCTGGGGAGCATTGCCAACTGCGTCGACCCGAAGTCCTTGAGGGACAGTCTCATCAGCACAGAACACAAGAGCTTTGCCATTATGAGCATCCACCCGGACGACTGGATCGCTGGGGAAAGTGCTATCGTGAAAGACAGAAGCTGGATGGTGCACGGAAAAATGGCCTGGTATACAACGGCGATTCAAAACAACGAAGACGTTCAACACGGCTTGACGAGGAGACTGGTCAGACCATTGCCCAATTCGCAACCTCTTCGGTATCGTGGCAACATGGAAGACGGGAGTCTGTCCCCGGTAGTGGATCACTACGTGATCGAATCCGAGGACAGCACTGCCGCCCCTCTACTCAAGTTCTTCCCCAACGCGTGCCGCTTTGTAGAGGCCAATCTGGACGTGCGAGGACGCAAGATCATGATCCACTGCAAGGCCGGCAAGTCTCGCGGGCCTGCCGTCCTCGTCGCCTACCAGATCTATAGTTATTACCACGCCTGCGTCGAGCACGACAGCAGCACATGGCCAAGGGGTTCCGATCAGCAGCGCGAGAGGGTCGTCTCGCACCTCATCGAGATGGTGGACCTGTTCCTGGATTTCATCGCATTCATACGCCCCTGCGTCAGCCGACAGAACAAGTTCAAGGACCAGCTGTATTTGTGGGCGCGGCAGCTTGTCTACGGGGCCAGACCTGTGATCCCAATACAGACAATTAGTGGCGGCGGCGGAGACATGCGGGATGCCGCTATTATCGAGTTCTATATCCGAAACCAGAGACCGCTGCCGAACTTGGTTGATCATTGGAACAGTATGAAGAGGGTACCTGAGAGCGACGCGAGGTGGCATGAAGCGAGGTGGCACGCGGCGGAGAAGGAGATGGCTCGCAGAATAGCCAAGGGCCCAAAGAAGGGGCCGCAGATGGGGCACATCAGGATGGAGGATTTCATCAAAGAAGCCGAGGCGAGAGCATGACTTCTCGCGAGTTTGAGATCGTAGGGTTCGCGGGGGCTCAACTGGCCTAAGTCTGCCCAAATAGCTCATTCGGTGATTATTCAAGTAGAGAATTTAGACGCTCTGCCTTGTTTGGGCCCGTCCACATTTACGTTCCCCTTTATCGGGTACCTAGGTAGTGAACGACGAGAGTCAATCGAAGTAGTACCTGTAATACCTGTAATACCTGTAATACCTGTAACCTGTGCACATATAATTCGTTATTGCAAAGGTAGGGCACATATTTATGTCATTTCGGCTGGGCAGCAAGCTCGCTGCCACCCATGGCAGCCAGGGTTGGGGCGATCGGGCTTGGGGGAAGCCTGGGGTGCATGTGGGCGATGCAGGGGTCAGCTCAAGTCCGAACCCTGGAGCGGAGCGCAGACCTGTCCGTGCCTAAGAATCCGTTTGACTCCGTTCGTCCTCATCCGCCGATTGAAAACCAACCACAACACCTACAGATCCACCGGCCAGCAACTCTGACTCTCGCGTGACCCGACGCCGAAGAGCCGCTGCAGTTTCCTGTCTTCACGGTGCCAACATACCCAAGTAGTCACCCGCCTCCTATGGCGTCTTCCCAACCCGACGCGGCAGAAGCGTCATCCTCAACCGATGCGCAGACAGCATACAACGACCTGAAGCGACTCATCCCGTCGCTCGCCGCAGAGCTCGAGCTGCTGCGGACGGCCCTGCGAGAACACAGCCTCTGGCTGCTCAGGTACGGCCACGGCGGTCCGGCGCCAGGAGCCGCGCGAGGAGGGCACGGCGAAGCACCACCGCCGGGGCAACCGGCGACGGCAGCAGCAGCAGCCAGCCAGAACGAGATCCGCGCCACATCTCAGGAGCATGAGCAGGAGCAAGAGGCATCGGGAGCTGCACCTGGGCCACAGCCGCCCTCAGCCCCAACAGAGCCGCCGCCCGCATTTTCCGAGTCAGAGCCCCCGGCGTACACCGCCTCCGACGTCCCGCCGTACACGGGCGGCCTGAGTACCGTGTCTGCGTCGACGCGCGAGGAGGTTCAAGCGCGTCGTGACCAGCTGACCGAATGGCTCGGCGAGGGCGAAGACGTCCTGAGGGAGTATTCAGCCCGCTATGCGCAGCTGGCCTCGCAGCTGAACCTGCCGCAGGAGGATCTGCTCGGCACCTGGCATGAGGCTCACCCCGACAACGCGCTCCCTGGGTATCAGCAGATTGAGAGGAACGAGGACTTGATGGTCAGCGTCGGGGAGGTCGCGCCTCCGTACCTCGGGGACCGACCACACGGGCTTGGAACAAGAAGCAGCAATGGTCATGAACCGGCTGCTGCCTCGTCGTCCAAGGACCCTGCTGATGGACAATGAGCATGGGAAGCCAGAACTCTGGCTCGCGTTGTTTGAGCATCGGGCATGTAGACGATGCAATCCACGCACGGCTGTCGTCGTATCTCACAACAAGATTGCCCACCAATTCGGGCGGCTTTGCCACGGTCGCGATCTCTCCTGTCTCTGTACCGCGTAGAACTCGAATGGCTTTCACTCGTGGATTTCGGTGGTCTGCGAGTGCCCTGAAGAGGCTGAGCACAACTGCGGAGTCCCACTGTCCCAACCCCTGTCTCGACCGCCGGAGAATTAATTCCTGTCATTTAGCAGTCTCCTGCCACGCCTGGGCACTTAGTCCAATTCTAGGTCATGACTTGCGAAGTCCCAGGGCCAGGAAGACGTTATCAAATGATTCTCCGATTCAACGACCAGGTCTGGTGACTCTGCATATCGGTTGTCCCGAATCCGCCTGTCTGGAACCTGCGGCCCGCTCCAGGTCCCTTTAATCTCCCGCCCGCCGCGCGTTTCTCGACGATGCCCTCATTCCCGCCAATGACGACAGCACCCTTGCCTTTGGCGCGGCTCAATCTGAGGCTACAGTCGTCGGCTCCTCTACCGAGGATAGCTCCACCATGACATGCCATGAAACTTTCAGCCCCTTTCCCTCAATATCAATCAGATTGTTTCGTTTCTTGGTTGATGTTCTGTTTCCTCACATCACGAACTCTCATTCAAAGCACACAGTGAAGCAGTGCTCCCCGACGTTCTTTGCCCTTCTCTCTTTGGCAACATCACCAGTTGATCAACATTTCGTTCATTTCTCATCTCGCTTATTTGCCCGAAGCACCGCGATGTTTGCCCCAAAGCAGCTCTTGACCCTGGCGGCGGCCCTCGTCTCCGTCCACGCCCCAACAGCCGCCGCCGCACCGGCTACAGACGCGGCGGCCACCAGCACTTCCTCGTCCTCCAGCTCTGGGACCAAGTACATGGTCGTGTTGTGAGTATCTGTATCCGCGCCTTGTATCGCATGATTTTTCTGATGTCTCCCTTAGCGGTGATTCCTACTCGTCAAACGGTTTTTTTATAGTAGGCATCCCTTTCCTACTGTCACGGATCCCAAAGTTACTTTTTGCTCCCTTCCCGCATGCTAATAGTCTCCAGGAGGGTGACAAACCCTCTGCCTCGCAGCCATTCGGGGCTGTCGGCCTGCCCGGTTCTACTACCTCGGGTGGTCTCAACGTAAGGTCGGCCGTACAAAGACCGGTAAGATTTTAAACGCATGCTGACCGAATCGAACAGTGGGTGGGCTACGTGACCAGCGTGTACAACACGACGACCGTGTTGACCTACGACTGGGCCTACTACGGCGCCGACGTATCTAACAGCATCATTAACACCGGTACGTTGGCTTTTCCTTACTTTTTTTTCAAAAGATTTTCCAACTGCAACTGCTAATAGTAAATTTGTGCTAGGCGTGACCAACGACGTTATTGCCCAAGTCGCCGAATTCGAGGACAACCTGGTGCCTGCTCCTTCATACGCCGAGTGGACCGCCGACAACCTGTAAGGAACTTTCCCATACCCAAAATTTTGTAATGTTTTGTCTTGTGAGCGGTCTTATGAGGCAATGTCTCCTTGTGATTTTTTCCCCTCATTAGACACCTCCTATGACACCTCTAAAGACAGCTCGCGAAACTGCTGAAGTGTAAAATACTGATCAGAAGCTGCTCTAGTCTGGTCGCCGTCTGGATCGGCATAAATGATATTGGCGAATGTTTTGTTAGTTAGGAGCTTTCCCACACCCAAACTTTCCCAATGTTCTGTCTTGTGAGGTGCCTTATAAGGCAAAGTCTCTCTGTGATTGCTTTCCCTCATGAGACACCTCCTCAGACACTTCTAAAGACACCTTGTGAAATCGTTCAAGTGCAAAATACTAACCAGAAATTTCTCTAGTGGGAGTCGGCAATGTACTCGACTTGCCCGATCGACGATGTGATGACAAAGTATTTCAGCCTTATGCAGAACCTCTACGATGACGGAGTTCGAAACTTTGCCGTCTTAACGGTCCCTCGTAAGTAGCGCCGCAGGAAGCCTCTTTCCTTCCATTCATGATAGCACAGTCGACTGACCAGAGGCTCGTCCCACTTGCAGCCTTCTACAAGGCCCCAGCCTTCAGCTCCGAGACCGACCTGTCGGGCCTCGTCGCCAATTTAGACAACTACAACTCGCAGCTCGTGAGCCATATGGAGGATTTCAAGACCAGCAACGCCGACATTACCCTCGGCCAGGTCTTCAACACAACGTCGTACTTTGACTGCGGCACCTCCTGCGTGTGGGCCGACAGCTACCACCCTGGCCAGGCTATCCACGAACTCGTTGGCAAGGGATTCGTGGAGACACTGACCGGATCGTTCTTCTAGGTGGTGGGGGGATCCCTAGAGACGAACGTCAGGGGCTGATACTGACAGTGTGTGTGACACACGGCTCGGCGTCTTGATGTTCAATCTTGTATTGTACATATTCAAGATCCAGAAGAGTATATATGTCTGGGAGCTATTGCCATTAGGTTGTATATATATATATCTGAGTTGAGATCTCATGTAAACATCTCTTCACAATCCTTCCAATGCTGTGCCTTGCAATATCTGTCCGTGCTTGTGAAAATGAATTTCCTGGTCCAGCAAGATGCTCTATTGCCCTGTCACACTCTGAACTTGCCGCACGCGCCTAGACTTTGAGATTGGGATTTCGAAATGCCCCGAACGACATGGGGTGTGACACTGCAACTCACTCTTACATATGTAAGACATACCTGGATTTAATGTCATGCCATCCCGTTAGGTCCTTCCAGCCCACCCGCGGTCTTATTAAGTTCAGACTTTAGGAACGATCCTTGAAGACTCCAGGGCTTATTACGTTTGAAGTTTAATCAGCCCGCTCTCCTTTTCTTGTGTCTTTCTCTTTGTGTGTATCAATTCCTCCCTCTCCATCTCCCTCCCCCCTGTCTCTCTCTTTCTCTCTCTCTCTCTCTCTCTCTCTGTGTGTGTGTGTGTGTACAGTCTGTGTATCTCTCTTTGTCTCCCCTCTATCCCCCCCCCACCCACCGCTCTCTCTCCCCTTCTGTCTCTCCCTCCCTCCCTCCCTCCTCCCTCCTCCCTCTCTCCCTCTCTCGTCCTGTCTCTCTCTTTTCCTCCCACCCCCTCTGTCCCTCTCCCTCTTTTCTCCTTGTGTTCATTGGCTAATTAACAAAGGCAATTGTAGGTTCATAGCTGGAAAGAAGGACCGAGCCTACGTTTGCCCGATTAGAGGACCAGTCTAACGCAGACCAGCGCTAGCCGGCCATGGCTAGTGTGAAACAAAAGAGGACATAAGCCACTTTCCATAGCCTTGTTCCCCAACGTAAATAGCCTCTCTTTCTTCCAACAACCACTAATTATAAATAAACTATATAACTAATAGTATACTATTTAATCAAGTAAAACCTTACCAATACTAATTAATAGTTAAATTAATTAACTATAGACAGCAAAGTAAAAAAGACAATTTACCTCTAAAATAGTTTGCTAATAGCACATATATTAAAATCTCATAAAAAAAGATACTATGCTAATTTTTATAACTAGCTTTTATTTATATATTACGCTTGCTAAGCATTTTTAACGCAAAATAACATTGCAAACAGCTTTATAACCCCTTTAACAATTATACTTAGCAATATATATATTACTATCTTTGTTATGCTTTAAAAACTAATCTTTTTTATAATAACAATAACCTTTTTAAATCTTATAATCTTTCTCTATTATATAATTAAAACACATTTGCTAAAACTTAAAAGATTATACTTTATTACCCTAGCAACTACTCTACTATTTAACTATTTATATAAAAAACCCCTTTAAAAGCAAATAAAATATATAGGCTAAGTTTCCTTAGCATTGCTTTTATTTATATAGTTTTATTTTATACTCTTTAGTAATAATTTATTAATATACTAAACCCTTTTTTAACCAATTAACAACCTCTTTTACCTCTTTATATAATTGTTAACAATAGTAAACAATAAAAGGTTTACTTAAAAATCAGTCTTTATCCCTAGCAACTTTATATATAAAAACCTTATAAAAAAAAGCTAAATTAATAAAACTAATTAATTTATTATTAACCCAACCCTTTAATTTACCCCCCTTATAATAAACTCAATTAACGCACACCTAACAACCTTAGTTATAAAAGCAATATGCAACTATATTATTAAAAAGCTTTATAATAATAACTTTTTTTATGCCTTTTAAAAAAAATTTAATAAATAAACTAAGGAGATATTTAACATAGTTAACCAAAGTTTTTATTGCAAGTTAAAAAAACTTCTCTGTAAATAAAAAGTTTATATTAAAAAAAAGAAAGGTAAAATAAAACAATAGTTTACAGCCCTCTTTGTAATAAAAAACCTACCTTCTTAAAATAAAAAAAAGCTTAAGGCAACTACCTTTAAGCCTAGCACCTGTTTGCTATTGCAATTATTTAAGGCGGCAAAAGCCTTTTTAACAAAGTTTATTAAAAAGGCAACAAAATTACAATAATAACCTTCTCTCTTACTAAACCAACTTTCCCTTTCCCCCCTTTAATTAAATTAACCTATTTTTTAAACTTACAACCACCTCCTTTAACTAAAATAGCCTCTTTATCTCAACTAAGCAACTATATTATTACCTATATAAAAGAAAAAAAACATTAGGGAATATAATAAATTAGCATATTAACGCAGATCTTTTAATTTGTTTAAAAAACCTATTTATATATATATATAACAAAATTAATTATACCTAGCAATAAACATACCTCTACCTTAAACCCCTCTCTTAAAATATAACCTATATAAAACTCTCTTTCTCTATTTTATTAAAAACAACTTAATTAACCCTAATCTATCTTTTCTTTTTATAAAAATATAAAATTGCAAGAAAGCATATATAAGTAAATTATATAATTTATTAAATAACAAGGTATAGATTTTCTTTAACATTTGCTAGCATGCAAATATTACTGCTAAGTAATTTTACGCTATATTTCCTTATACCCTTATAAGTTAGGCTAAAACTTATTATATTTACTATATTAAATAGCAAAATAACTTTGCAATAGTATACTAAAAAATTAAAAAGCACTTTAATATAAAGGTAAACTATTACTATTACTATACTAACTAAACTTTTATAATATTTACTAAAATAAAGCTGCAGCTACTTAAGAAAAGCCCTTACAAAATACTCTAAGCTCTGCTTAACAAGCTATAGCTATGCCAATATACCCTTAGCTCTAATTTTAAAGGTAAAAAAGCCCTAAAAACTATAAAAATTTATTTTTAAACCTGCGTTTATTAGTTAAAACCTACCTTAATTATCTTTCTCCCTACTAAATAATTGCTAATAAACTAAACAAAAAGCTTTATAATTATTGGTAAGTTAATCTCCGTATACGAAAAGGTCTGAATGGGGGGTGAAAACGAGTGTATTGCTATTGTTGTTGATAATGTCTGGCAGAAGAAACGGAAGGGAAACTATCGTCGTACGCTAAAGGGATTAAACATACACGCATACAGTCCCTTCCAATTGCCGTCGGGCCGAATTGGCCCAGCTAGCCATTTGGCTAACTAGTTTTTTTTAGTGGCCGTATACCTTTAGTCTAAGGCAGACCAGGCTATTGCTATAGTTATTAACCTATACTAGCAGTTTTTTGTATCAGCTTATAACCCTTTGTTGTACGCTTTAAAAGATTAGTTTAAAACTTAAGCTATAGGCAACCAATTGCCCAAATAGGAAAAAAACGAGTAATAGTTATATTGTACAAAGGAAACACACTTATTGCTTAGTTTATAGGCCTTTAAATAAAATCTTTTACTTGTATTGTTAATTTATTATTGTTAATTAAGCGTTTTAGCGCTTTATTTAGTATAGCCTTTATTATAGTGTTGGCGGGGTTATTGTTGCTATTAACCTATTATATCTTTGTGATCTTGCGCCGTTTATATAACTAACGTAAAGCTATTATATTAATTATCAGCCTTTTTTCCTTAGTTATACTTAATTTAACTAGGCATTTATATAAAGAATATAAGTTTATATAAACGACTAGGGGCATTGTAGAAAGGCTAAGTTTGTTGGTTATTAGGCAAAGTATTGTTTTTATTAAGAGACTAATATTAAAAGCGTTAATGGTTTTGTAGATCTTTGATGCTAGAGAGCTTTGAGTGACTTTTTTGCATTTAGTGGAATTTTAGTGTATGAGGTTTCCCGTCAATGTAAATTGACTGTTGGTATTAGTTTTATTTTTAATCGCTAGAATAAACCTAATTTAGGAGCTTAAATCTTTGTTGCCGGCTAGGGAGCTGTCAACAAATATAAAGAGCTTAGTTGTTGCTAAATTAAGGGGAATATATTGTAGCCCTTTTGATAGGTTATTAAGTTGCTATTATAAGCGATTGTTAAGCTTTATATAGTTATTTTTATTAGGGTTTTAAATCTGGGCAGTAATAAATAAGTTAAAAAAGGCTTTTGGTTGGCAAATTAAGGCAATATAGGCACTATAGGCGCGTTACTTTATATATTGTTAGGCTTGGTTAGCTGACTTGGGATTAATGGGAACGATTTTAGTGCCTTAACCCTTTTGCTTTAGGTTTAGCTTAGTCTTGTCTATCGTCAACGTAGCGCTGTTGAAATCTAAAGCAGTACTAAGGAAAAGAAAGGTTTTAGCCTTAGCCTTAAACTAAGCCTCTTATAACTTTTGGTCTTCTAATGCTAAAAAAGCTAACGTAGCTAAGATAAGAGTATTGTTAATTTGCATATTAACAAAGCTAAAAGTCTTTAAAAATCTATTAGTAATTAAAAGGCACAAGTTATAAGTTAAAGTTAATATATTAAGCTTTTTCTAATAGTAGCCCTAATATATAGTAAACTAGTAAACGCCTGCTTTAGCAATGCTATAAAGTAGCTTAATTACCCTAATAATAGTATTTTAAAGGTATTTAGTTTATAAAGCAGCTGGAACAGTAGCTAGTATAATATATGTAAGTTTGGTCTATAACTATAGATATACTTAGGTAATATCGCATAATAATAGCGTTATACTGCCTTGCAATAGTAACGGCGCAAGGGCTAAAATCAACCGCTGGCTAGCATATTAAATTATAGGGGACTGTGTTAGAATAAATGCTTTCTTTTTATCGTTATAGCTTTGTATAATTAGGTATAACTTTTCATAGAGCTTAATAGTCTTGCTTTTGACTTCCTATACTATATAGGCCTTAAAGATGCGGTAGCCATTATACCTAGCTTTGCTATAGCGTTTAAAGCTAAAGACGCCACGGCTAATAAGGTTGTCTACCTCTTAGGCGTTAAACGCTTTAAACAGCTCTCCTAGGGTTGTTATAATACCGTTGTTCCTTAATTTAACGGCAAAGTCGTAGTCGTCCTCTTTCTTCCTTGTTAGAAAGGCGCTAGCCAGCTTATTCTTTAAGCCGAAAGGTCGTCTCCTTCGCTTGGGCCTCGTAGCAACTACAATTGTATCGCCAACGGCACCAACGGCATTAGCAGCGTCGTTAAAGGGCTAATAGTCTTTATTATTGGTTGCTAAAGGAAAAAGAGAAGCGTTAGTATTAGAGTTGCAATAAGTGGTTGCTAGGGGAAGAGTTGGAATAAAGGTATTAAGGTTGCGATAGTAGGGTTAAAAGACGGTTAATTTAAAGGTAGCGAGCTTATTAAGCATTTTAAAGGTAATATTGTAACTATTAATAGCTGCAATCTTATAAAGCCCCTGCTAGCCATCTTTTTCTTGCTAAACCTATACTTTACTCTAAAGTAAAAGCTTAAGTATATTTATAATAAATAGTTTATTCTAAGTATTAAAGGCGCCTTTTACTTAGCGCTTAGCTGCTGCCTTGCATAATGTTTTTATAGCCTTTTATACCGCTTTAGCTCTTTTAATAGTTAATAGCGATAGGGCTAAATTGGTTATTATACGAGGATATGCGCTGAAAACGAGGAGGGTAAGAATAAGCTTATAGGGTTTAATAATATCGTTGATAGCCTTAAGAGCCATTTGCAAGATTGCTTTATTAGATATTATACCGTAAAACTCATTGTATAAGATATTAAAGGCTTGTTAAAGTAGAGCATAATATTATTCTAGCTTGCTAATAAACTAGTAAGCTTTAACAGAGACCTGTTTATATGTAATTTCTATTAGCCTAGCTTTTAATCTAAACTTTATAAAAGCAAAATTAGTGTCAACGTTATATATAATTACGTTGGGAGGTTTTTGATAGGTATTAATCTATAGTAGGCATAGGGCTTCCCAAGTATCTTTAGCTAATAAAGATAGAAGGAAATGGCTACTGTAGAAAGCTATTAAAAAATCTAAAATGTAAAGAATAGGGCGACTTTTAAGATATATAACGTCTGCGAAGATTTTGTAATTAAACTTACAGTTGTTTTTTAAGGTAAACTTAAAGTGCTAGGGGGCGTTACTGTGCAATTGGCAATAATAATAAAACTTTTCGATTGATTATAGTATATCTTTATCAATGTTATTATAACTAGCCTTTTTAAGCAGCTGGTAAAGTTGGTACGTTGCTAGGTAGCTAAAGCGATAATAAAGGTGTCGTAGCTTTGTTTTTGTAAAAAAAACGCCTGCTTATTCTTCTTTGCTTAAAAAAAACCATAGATAGCCCTATTTGCGTATGATGGGGACGGTTTTATTGTTATAAATAAGTTAATTTATTAAGTTGTTGAATTGAATGTATAGTTGGTTTATATCTGCAAGGTAAAGTAAAAAGGGCGTTAAAGCGTTTAGCATGTAAAAGTTAACGCGCTTAATTAGAGTGTTAACGGCAATAGTTTTAATTAAGTTTGTTATTAATCCCTTGCTAAATTTAATTAAGGCTTATTTTGCTATTGACTTATTAAGCTTAATAAAAGGGTTTTCTTATTATAGGATAAAGAATTGCTTCTTTCTAGTTATAGATACCCTTACAGCACTTATATTAGGTAGTATGCTTTGGAATTATAACTAGGTATAGTGGTCTTTAATAAAGAATTGCATAGCGTTTATATTAGGGTTATTAGCAAAATAAACATTATTGCCAGTAAGGCGGTATAGGAAGCCTTGGTTTGCAAACTAAGTAAAGGCTTTAGTCTTCTCTTTATAATCCTCGTCATTGTTGTTAATCTCGTCTTTTAGCTATATTTAGTCTGCTTTATTACCTTTATAACTCACTAGGTATATTTTAAAGCTATTAGGGTTATTATTGTTAAACTAGCAGTTGGCAATAAACTAATTATATAATTGATTGCGTTTCTCTTAGAAGTGTTTTATTAACTAATAATCTTCTTTACTATATATATAGCACTTTTTCTTCTATGGCGTACGCTGTTAAGGAGGGTAGTTGTTGTAATAGTTGCCACTATGGCTTTAAAAGCTATTACATAAATAAAAGCTGCTATAAAGGCTGCTGCAAAAGCCTTTACCTTTGCTATGATTATTGCTATAGCAATAGTCTAAATAATACTAGTTATCTGCTTTATTAGCAGTTAGTTGCTATTATAGACTATAGGCGAGGTAGGTTTTAATTAAAGAGCATAAGTTGGAAAATAGCTTTTTGTAGGTAACGGCGGGCTTAAAAAGAGTATATTTAAGTTTATATACTCTATAGCAAGCTTTGATTATTATAGTTTTAAGTATTTATTTGCTTATGTAATTTAATCCTAAAGCATGTTAATATAATTATAGCTTATTAAGCAAGATCTTAAGGACTTTATAAAGGTTTTTTCTTTTATTTTATTGCTTAATTTTATTAAAAGTTATTAAAGTTTAGTTTATATAATAGTAAAAATAGTTGACTTTTATGTTAAAATGCCATTTAATCTTAGTATAAGCTTTTGTAAATGTATTAGAACAAGTGACGTAGCTCTTATAGAACTGTTGAGTGCGGTTGGTTAAAAT
The DNA here is from genome assembly GCA_026120015.1 of Dendrostoma leiphaemia. NCBI lineage: Eukaryota > Fungi > Ascomycota > Sordariomycetes > Diaporthales > Erythrogloeaceae > Dendrostoma > Dendrostoma leiphaemia. Next base: position 77,616 of record JALRMF010000223.1, read on the forward strand.
CTTTGGAAAAACGGCGTAAAACTAGCTAAGCTTAATTTAAGCATGCTAGCAAAGACTAAAGAAAGTCTTAAGCTTATTATTTAGTAGATTGTATAGCTTGCCTATATACTTTTAATCTAGGCTATATATTTTTATAAAGCTAGTTAAGGTTTAAATATTAATGTGGTTATTTGGGTATTTGAGTAGAGGAAAAGTCTCGTATAGATTATATTGCTAAGGATTGTAACGGTATACAAGCAGTTCTAATACCGGAAACGGGGTATTGTATAGTATATGTAAACAGTTAGGGGGCAATAATCGCAGTCTTATTGTACGATCTACTAAAACTAACGCAGAGAAGCCTTGTTTTAAAGGCAACCTTAAGGGGTCTTGTTGCAAGTATAACTAAGAGGGCACTCTTAAAAAATCTTATTGTGGGCATTGTATAGTTTGTTATATGTGTGGTAGGGACGGCGGTTGCAAGGGGTTTTGTTGCAGGCTACTTCCTAGAGCTTTTTTAACTTAAGAATATGCTAAGGGTTTCTTAATAATCTGTTGTATGCTGTTTAGTCGTTTTTGCTAGGGTTTCTCTTAATAGATCTAAGGCTTTTGCTGAGGCGCTTTCTTTTGTTGTAGAGGTTAAAGAAGTTTTAGTAGCAAAATGCTTTGCTGCTGTTTATAGGCATATAACTTTGGGTTAAGTTTTTAATTTTAAAGCTTAATTAGGTTTTATTTAAAAAGTTTCTTATAAGCAGTAAGAGTTATTAAATATAGTTTAATAAAAGCATTATTTTGCCTAATATAAACCTTATTTTAACAAAAGACTTGCTTAAGGTTGCGGCGCAAGTTAAAGGGAACAGCGTTAAATATATTGGCAGTTTACTTATTAAAATCTTTATAAAAGTAGTAGAAGAGGTTATTATTATACTATTTAAGATAGATAGCAATTGCCTTAGCAATTGCTATATATAAGTATATTTAACTAGCGCTTAGTTATATCTTTTTATACTAGAGGCAAGCGTTAAGTAAAAGCTATATTGCCTAGGAGATTTTGGTTTCTGCTAAAAGGTTACTTAATATTAAAATAAGCTGCTAGGCATTATAATTAGATATTAAAGTTTTTATCTCTTTGATTAAGGGGTTGTTTAAACTGCTGGGATCGGCTATATTAGTTTAATTTAAGTCGCTTAATCTAGGGGATAAAGATTTCTAGGATAAATGTAGCGTAGTAATAGAATGTAAAGAGTAAAAAGCAAAGGGGAAATTAGATTATTATATATATATGTGTATGCTTGAAAATAAAATAAAAATAAATGGGAAAAGGGTTGAAATGCAGTATAGAGTGCTTTAGGGTTGCTAACGTATTTGTATATATATATGCCGTTAGTGCCTTTATTGCATAGTAAAAATGAGAAAGATTATAAGATTTTTATAAGGGCAAAAGCACTTAATAAAAAGGTTTGCTAGTTAGTTGCTTGCTATTATAACCTTATAGGAGGTCTTAGTGTTTTTATATGGAATTGATTGTTTTTTTAAGAGTATAGTATAATATTAGACAAGCCGCCAGCGTTTATAGAGAGGTTTTAAAGTCGTTTATACATTGTTCTACGTTGCAAATGCATTAAAAGGGTTGCTAGTGATAACTTTTGCTAAAGTTTCTTAGCTATCTTTAATAATTAAAGAAAATAGCCTTTTGCTAGTAATAACTTTACTAAAGTTTCTTTGCAAGCCGTTTGTTATTTTTTGCTAAAAGTACAAAGCTTATTATTATAAGTAGTATACCTCTTTTAGAAAATATTGTAGCAGTTTTCAAGGCAAGATTTATCTCTTTTACCTTGCTGTTTATAGTTAACTATTTAACTACTAATTAGTATTAGTAAGTTAATCTTTGTATACGAAGAGGTTTAAATGGGGGGTGAAAATGAGTGTATTGCTATTATTATTAATGATGTCTAGCAAAAGGAACGGAAGGGAAACTATTGTTGTATGCTAAAGAGATTAAGCATATACGCGTATGGTCCCTTCCAATTGCCGTTGGGCCAAATCGGCCCGGCTAGCCATTTGGCCAGCTAGTTCCTTCTAGTGGCTGTATGCCTCCGGTCTGAGGCGGACCGGGCTATTGCTATAGCTATCAACCTACAATAATTAATATTATTTAAACTGCTATTATAATAATAACTATAGCTAAAGCTTCTTTTATAGTAAAAAAAGCTTTTATTTGTATAGTAGCTACTGCAATGGCAGCTATGGCAATAGCTGCAACTTTAGCAACTATAACCATAGCAATTATAGTTAAAGTAACTATTATAGCAATTAGAAAAAGAAGTATTACGTTTATAGCAAAAAAGGTTACTAGTTAACTAAATACTTAAATAACAAACGCTGCTAGGCAAAAAATTAATACATTGCTTAGTATAAGTTTATAAGGACATTAACAAATAAGTTTACAATCTTTCTAATAAACTATAAAAAATATAACCTTAACTAGTAATAGCTATAAAGTAACAATAACTATAAAAACTTTAATAAAAATAATAAAAACAGCGCTGTTATTACCTAATACCTTATAAACTAAGCGTTTTTATACTATATAACAAGTAACAATGCCTTTAGCTTCTCTAAGGCAAATATTCTAGCTATATAGTTTCTTATTAAAAATTATTATTCTAAACTTTATTTTCAAAGCATTTTTTCTAATATAAGTGCTGCAAAAATATTAATTGCTAGCAAAGAGCAGTGCATAGCTTTTTAATGTAAAACCTTATTTTTTTAAATTAATAAAGCAGCTGCTAGCTAAGCTTTTATTAAATTTAGTAAAAAATCAACGATAACGTTAATCAACACTATCTCTCTTTATACACCCATTAAAAAAATTATTTTCTATATTCTTAAAACCCTTATACTTTTTTTTTTTTGCCTTGCTAATATAAACTATTTAAGAGTATATTTTAACAATATTATAAATAAGTTAATTAAAAGCAATAAAGCTTTTTTAATAATTTATAAGTAAAGCTACCTATAGTTCTTTTTAAGCAAAATAAAATAAGTAAAAGCTTTTTTCTTAAAAGTTAAGTTATAATAGCTTTATTGTTATTTTAGCTACTTAGTAATAAGTTAGCTATACTAAATGCTAACAAAGGCAAGGTATAATAATATTAATAAAAAAGCATTGCAATTAATTAAAAAGTTTTGCTATTATTATTAAATAAATAGCTTAGCGTTATAATAATTTAAGTTTACATTATATAATAATTATAATTTTAATTATAAGATCTTAGTTAATGTAATATATTTAAATGACTGCCT
>JALRMF010000224.1:0-80768 GCA_026120015.1 Dendrostoma leiphaemia
GATTTGCTAATAAATTAGTGTTATAGGTGTAAAAGAATAAAAAAATCAAAATGGACACAGTGATTGGATCTGATAAGCACATTGATCGAATCCGTGCCGCCCGTCGCAGCTTCATCAATGTATTGTCAAAGAAGAGCGGAAAATCAGCTGCCCATTTTCGGCGACAGTTGCCAGATAGTCTCCACCACCTCAGCTCCCACTCTTGGAGGGTACTTACGCCGCTGCATATCGGGTCCCGGCACCCCAGCTACGAAGTGCATGTGCGACAGTTCCTTGCGGTAAGGACACTTTGGCACCATGTTAGTTAGCACTTGCGCCATGTTCACGTTTCAATTGTACCATCTGCCTCAATGTGAATAATCAGGGCTGTTGGTATATAATCGAGCCCTCCCTATGTACTAGACCATCTCTAACGCTTTATTCATGATGATACATAATCCAACCTCTGCGCTCAAGCTCAAATCACGAGGGGCAACAGGCTGAGGAGCATGGGGAAGACGACACGCGTCAAGGGCATGGCTGATCTGATACCAACACTGACCGGAACGGTGGTCACCAGGGACATTGTGTTGCCTGCTGATTCCGACGCCGAAGCACCCTCCTGCTCGTCAGCCCGCGATATCCTCTGGCACTGCCAGCTGGCCACGCTCTTGGGGTCCCTGCCGCCTCCAAGATATGTGTTTCGGAACGGCCATCTGCAGTGCGCCCGCTCGAAGTCGACGCCAGACTGAGCAGTGTCGTTGACGTATTTCGTACCCACCATCGTGTCGGGCGCGACGCCCTGCTCGACCCAGGCCACCAGGGCGGCCAGGACGTTGTGCTCCTTGTCGAACGGGCCTTGGCCTGGTGACCCGCCGGACTGTCCAATGACCCAAGCACCGGGGCCGCCTAGGCAGTGGAACATGCCCGAGATCCTGAAGAAGCGGAGGAAGTCGTCCATCTGGTCTGTAGAATAGTTCATTCCTGATCTCAGAAACTCGTAGTACCGAGGGCTGTTGAAGCTGCTGATCTGATTGTCCTGCCCTCCGTGAAACATGACGATCTTGCCGCCTCTGCTCTGGAAAGGTGACAGAGTACTGGGCCAGGTCCGGATGTTGCCAGGATTGACCTGGTCTGCATAGGCAGCATCTGCTAGAGAGTAGTTTGCAGGATCCCAATCCGGATCGTTGTACACGGCATATCTGAACCACCCCTCGGACAAGGCCCAGGGCTGTCCACTGTACAGCCCATCCGCCGCAATGAGTTCACTGCCTGGATTCATCGCAGGGTATAAAAGGGTGTTATTCTGCCAGTCGTAGGGGCTGAATATCTTGCGCACGATTTCAACCTGTGCCCAAGTGAGGCATGCTGAACTGTTTGCTGTGGCGCTCCCGCACAGAAGCGTGTTGGGATCGAACTGGCACAGGCTCGAGTCCTCAATGATGCCGTCTGCCACCCCATCGATGGTGTCGCATTGCCGGAGGACCTCGTTGTGGATTGTCGTCTTCCACGTGGTCGCCGAGATGAAATTTGTAGAGTTGAGGGCACCCGTGATCGGAAAGAAGCTCGCGCGCCAGGAGTATAGATTGTTGAAATCCACGGCCGGACAGCCTGCTGAGATCCCGTCAAAGTCCTCCGGGAACATATCAGCTGCTTTGATGGCCTGACGGCCTCCAAGCGAACATGCCAGAAGGTACGACGTGTTGGCTGGCCTGCCGTAGAACGGCGAGAGCATTTGTTTGCCCGCTTCGACGCCAACATGCACTCTGTTGGAGCCAATATCAGCTGTCACGTTCTGCAAGTACCTATTTGCGGGCATGAGCACCTACGCTCTCCAGGCGAAGTCAATCACCACATCTTCATTATTCAAAAATTGAATGCCTGATGTACCATTGTGGCCGTTGTTTGTGCCTACACTCGCAAAGCCATTTTGGGATGTATATGCAATGCTTCCATAATCGATGCCTAGAGGCTCTGTTAGCCAACGTGTAGTTAGGTATCCCATGAAAGCTGTCGAGGAACTCACAGCCACCCAAGCCTCCATTTCCTGTTGTCACGAGGCGGCCATTCCAATTCGCAGGCAGCCAGATTTCCGCGGTAACGCCGGATCGGTCGGTGGTGGCTAGCTGCAGAGCCACCCGACACAAGTCAACCAAGACTACTTGGCTGCTTTGACCACAGGCATCATTTCCGGTCAGATTGATGCTGCTCCCCGCGGGGAAGAACTCTTGGTTCGTGACCGTGGCGTTCGCGATTCCGGCAGCTGCGACATCGAATTGCGAGCAATGGTCCTGGAAGCTAGTTTGCCTCGGGACGAGCTGGGAAGCCAACGTCCCGACACAGAATTGAAGCGAGGCCGCAAATATCAGAATCATGGCTCCTGATTTTTTCCAGTGTTGTGATTTCACCTTGAGCGAGTGTTCAGGCCCGGGTGTCGCCTTTTCACCTGCCTGGACAATGTTCCCGGTATCAAATACTCAAGTACTACAGGGCATAGCGGCCGAGGGCACCGCGCCTATTATACCAACCCAGTGCCTCCTCATAGATGTTGTTTGATAACCCAGGGGCGCCGGCTATCGGCATGTATAGTGCGCAACGTCCCTACACAAGTAGCTAAGGACGGACCCCGTTGTTGCAGCGCGGGGAAAGGCTAAGTTTTACCGTCACACGGACTACTGCAGATCACACCGTCGCAAAGTTGAGGTAGTTCACCGTCAACGGCAAAAGAAACACCGAAATTGATGTGTCTTATTAGTATCGGTGTCATTCGCAACTGGTACCGCTTTCAAACCCTCTTCCGATTTGACCTCTGCGTGCCTAGGCGTACCTAGGTAGCGCGAAGCATCATATGAGAGGAGATCGCGGACGATCAGGAAGCTCTAAATCAGAATACAAATGCCTGGCTGACTTTCTAAAGTGTCTTGGCTCGCAGAGTCATCAGAGTGGTATTTCGAAAACACCGCCGCAACAACCTTGGAAGGTATCTTTTCCTTGTCTTCTTGCTGTTCCTTGGCGCTAGGGAACAGTTCTACAACAAGCTGGTCTCAGTTGCCCAATCTCTCCGAGACATTCGACTGCTTTAAAAAAAAATCATACTTCATGTGCAGTTACAGAACTTCTGGCTCTTCATCTGACCAGGTTCCAGATGAGGTATGTGGAAATATTCAGCATGTGGCTGGTAATTAGCCTGCTAAGATGGCGTATTTACCGAGGTCTGCCCACGTCCATGGACGGGGCTTAGCATTGGTCACGACGCAATCTGGACGTTGCACTGTGCCAACTGATGACGGCCCTCGTATGGGTGCCTACAGGTGCATCTTGATGGCAGACGCTGATCGTGGCTGTGCTGGTGCGAGCTGACCACCCTTCAGCCCTCGCCTTCCGCAGAGGCGCAAACAGCCTTTGGGATTACACAGCCGCGGTTGCTATCTAAGCACACAGCTGACGGGTTCGCTCCTCAGCGCAGTATTCTTCCAGGCCGCGCTTATGCCTCGCTTTCACATTCAGCCGCAGTTGACGACGCTCGGACTGCGTGGCTTGGTCAGACCATAACTGGTTCATAAAAACGGCTTCATCACCATGACTTGACCCTGCTCTTCATTCTGCCTCGAGACTCTCGCCGCAAGCTCATAGCTCAACATGTGCTTCAGAAAAGTAGGTTGACTCCGTCAATTTCAGACGTTGTCTTGCAAAGTGCTTACATCGGACATAGTCAGGGTACGTTGAGGATCAAAGGCTGGCTGCACGGCCAGCTCCTCCAAACTACCAGAAACGATACGACGATGCAGGTGATGCGATCTCAAATACGATACAAGCCGCTGCCGGGTATCAGCAACATCAACACGCTTATGGTGGACAAGTTCATTCGCATGGTCACCACGGTCTGAGCCATCACGGAGGATTTCACATTAGTGGAGGCCATGATATCGGAGGCGGCAGTCACTCTTATGGAGCCGATGGCGGCGGTGGCGGGGCGTTTTGAAATGCATGCTGGGACAGAGGGTGGCGAACGCTGGTGCTGTGTTCAACTGGATGCTTCCACAACTAAAGACCTCCTTCGAAGCGATAAGCCATATCAAATTTTCATAGGAGTCAAACATAAACATCAACCGTCGGCCTGGCGTCGGGGTACTTACAGCGTTTTGTTTGGAGACCATGCATAGATCGGCTTTCATGAGCCTTGCATACTGATGGGTACTAGAATACGGGTTTTCCATGCCTGGGAACAATGGTCGAGCTTCAAGAGTTCCTGTTCATTGGTATCGACTTTGCGGAAGCATGAAGGTGGGCGGCACTGCTTTCTGGATCTCTTATCCTGATCACGAAATATACCAATGCCAGTGAGATCAACTCGGCCCTCCCATGTTCTTATCTTGTCTTGGAAAGGGACTTGACGCTGCAGAAAGAGTATCAGGCAGGCACTGCAGCTCTTCAGGGGGCAAAGACAAGAAAAACCATTGTCCTGCTGGTCATTCGCCTCTCCTGAAACTGGACCGCGAGGAAGTTGTGATGTGCCGTCTCGCACTCCTTGACTACCTAAGTACGTCTTGGTATCATTCTTGACTTGAAACCAAATTACCACCTATTACCCTCTAGACTAGACATTATTTGCGAGGTAACATCGAATCTGAAAAACCACAAGTCCAGCAAGTACCTAATTTTCCTCAAGTCCAAGATCATTATCTCCAGGATCATCACGCGTCACCAGAGACTTGTTTGGCAGACATGACGCCGGCTTGGGTCTACAAAAACCCGTGTATCGTGCCTGAGATCCCACTTTCGATTTACTAGGATCTTCCTGAGAGTCACACTGTCCCTGCGCACCACACGCAGCCCTGGGTGGCTTGTTGCAGGTCTCTACACAGGTCCACGTCTCCACCGAAGAAGACGCGCACTGCTGCACCTGCTTGCAGACGTAGCCGGCACCACACTTGCCGTCGTTGCAGGACTTGAAAGTTGCCCCCCGACCACGGTTGCTGCCTTTGCCGCCGTCCGTGAGATCATCACGCAGGTCCCCGGCGTCCGAGGATGATGCGTTGTTGGCAAGTGAAGAGAGATACTGGGTGATATTGAACGAGGTCGCGCCTGAGGAGGCTGGGTTTGGGGGAGCCGAATGCTGTGCCTCGTCTGCGGTGGTACTGGTGGCGTTGCCTGCATATCCTGTCGAGCCGGAAACGCAGAGCGTCGAGTTCTTCCAGATAGCATCAGCAGCGTACTGCCACAGTGCGGTGTAGTTGAAAACCGTCTGAGGAGTCAAGAATATGCGGCAGTCGGCGGCTTCGTACACGAACTGCAAAGGCGTTGTCTCTCCCTTTCGTACTTGGTCTCGTAAGTTGATCCCAGCATCAGTGACGAAAACGTCATTAGATGTCGTGCAGTTAGGTAGAAAGTCAACCTGGGGTAAGCCCTCGGAAGCCAATGAGTCTTGGACGTATCCGATGTTAGCGTCCAGCATGAAAAGGTCGTAGAATCTCGCTCCGCGGGTACCGCTGGCGGCTTGCATAGGCCCGTTCGTAGGTCTTCCACCAACGGTTACCACTTTCACTCCAGCCTCGTGGTGCATCATTTCGAGAAAGAGGGAGCACGTTGAGCCGCAGATGCCGTCTGTCAGCTGAAGTAAGAGTCAGCAGCTGAGTTCGAAACCAAGAGTCATTCAAACCCGGATCACTCTTCCTCACCAAGACAATATCCTCAGCAGCATAGGCAGCAGTGGATGATGAAGCACTCGCAGTGTAGACCGTGAAATTGTCGTAGCCGTCCCCCAGGGAACTTGAAACAAAAGTCTTGCTTGTGAAGTTGTACCTTTGCTAAGACGCAACATGGTCAGTTCTCAGTTTGAGGCGCAACCCTACTCCAGGATTTCAGAAGTATGTATTTGATGTACTCACCACAGTGGTAAAGTTGTCGCCAGAATACGAGTGAGGTCCAGAGAACTCGGCCCAAGATGTGAACGGCTCATTGGTTTCGGCGTCGATGCGTGTGTTAGCTACCCACTCATCGGCGGCTAGGATCTCATAATCCGATTCTTGGGACTCATTAAAGGCTAAGCCGCTGTAGTAGCCTGTCAAGGTGTCTCCCATGACATCTGTAGCGGAATGTGCCCGCATACGCGAGCCAGCGAAAGGATCCATGTTTGGGAAGAAGCGCTTGAAGAAATCGAAAGCCAACATGATTTCGCCGCCTGTGTTTTGTTGCAGATCGATGACCAGCTTCTTGCGGCCCGTAGCCAAGCTGATGCTAATGAATTGCTGTACTGTGTCTTGCGCCGTGTTCAGTCCCTCGTCTTCCATGTCGAAACTGGGAATGCTCAAGACTGCGGTCGACGACGAGTTGAGGAAATACCCTGAAGGTCGATCAATCCTATGGCCAGTGACTTGTGGGGGGGGGGGGGACGTCACAGACTTACCGGTTATACATTCGCCATTATACGAGCCTAGATTGGGCTGGGAAATATCTGCAATAGGAGGATACCAAAATTCATCATCACCCCACCCTGTCACAGTTGGCATCGTGGTCGGAGTACTCGTAGCTGTAGAAGAAGCGGTGATGCTGGCGCTGGGGATGGCTGACGGAGAGGTGCTATCACTGTCATCGTCCTCAGAGTCAGGGTCGTAGGAAGCTGGCCAGAACCCGAGGACAAAGAAGTTGTAAAAGTCTCCCCCGGTCTCCAGCGGTCCAGTGGGGCCTTGGCTCCAGTATATGGCCTGATAATTGTCCGTGACGTTCGTGCCATTCTCGAGTGCGAATGTGATCACGTCACCAGGGTACAGGAGCGCATTGCCGCTGAAGGCGTTGAAATTTCCTTGCACGTCTCCAGCCCCTGACAACATCAGCTGATTCCAGTCGGCGTGTTTCTCAAGCTTGCCATATGAATTGTTCGTCGCAAAGTTGTCGAGGTAGCTCGTCACATCTTGTCCATTGATGGTCTTGATGGCAGATGGCTGGTATGCTGTAAAGGAGTCGCTCTCGTAAACGTCACCTAGACCGCATCACGGTAGTCAGCAACATGCCAGATCTCTATCGACTCTATCAGTACTGTCTTACTCGCTAGGTAGACCTTTGGAAGCTGTACGCCGTCGATCGACAGCGTCACAAGATCGTAGGGACTCGCAAATGTGAAGGCAGCAAGGATGCCGGCCTCGAGGTAAAGATGATCATCGTGAGCAGATGCTAATAGCAACTGCAGGGCGACTTCGAAATCGTACTGATTCGAAAATGCACCTGCGTCGATGGAAGACTGGATTTGAGATAGACCACCAACGAGATCGGTTCCTGGCTGCTGATAACCTGTTGGGGGATCTTTCAGATATGCCAGTGTGCTCTGAAACCGGAGAGTATCGTTCCAGTACGCTATCAGTCTGGTCGCAACAGCAGCATTAAACGGGACGCTTGTAAGGCAATCGTAGACCCCAGTCGCATTGAAGATGTCTTGATCTGTCACAGTGATCTCGTCAGATACCGGCATCTTGAACATGGTTCCCACTGGACAGGGCAGACATTACCGTTCAGAGCGTTCACTATCTGGCCGCAGGCAAGCTCAGAGGTCTGGGCGGAGCCCAGTATTGGGCCCACGAGCGTGGCCAGCGTGAAAAACAAAGCACCGGACCATGTGTTGAACGCCATTCTCGAAGCCATGCTGATCAGGTCTTGGAGTCGTTGCGATGACAGCGCGAATGATGAATGGGGCGTTAAGGAGACAAATCACTTCAATACAAGGAGAGGAGGTGGTCCCGTGCTACTACTAGATAGCCTCGGCTTGCCATCGACTCATTCATGAAGAGCCTCATCTTCCTCCTGCATGACTCCGAGAAATTAGAATGGTGGTGTACACCAAACACCATGGCTACTCAACCATGTGGAAGCATTAAGGCAGCTAGCTTAGAACCCTTGTATCAGCTGAGTCCATTCGTCAGCCCGAGAAGGCGCCGTGAAATTACATGTGCACTATGAAGTAGCATTTGATGCTGACGGAAAATATCGTGTATAAATTCCTAGAGCCTTGCCATCCGACCGACGTGAACAATTGTGAAAAAGATCCCAAAAGTTCTAGGCAGACGTGGTCACAACTGCAGAGGCACTCGACTATGAACAACGCAGAAACATTCTTTTGTGCTCAACACCTTCTTTTTGCGAATACGACGTTCTTGTCCCATCAGGGGATGTTGATATGTGTCTCCAAAAGCCGACGTGCGACGGTGTCAGCAACGTGGGAACAGGCCCCGGCCGGCGTGGATACCTTTTGGGTTGCCACACAGGTTAGGAGTCATAATTTTATGTCGTCGTGGACGTGGCCCTAGGTGGTGCCTGCTGAGAAGCAGCTGAATACCAGGCCTTCACATAGTGCTTACTTGAATTCCTGCAATGTAACCTGCTAGCCTACTTACCGCGCCTTTGCCCACAACCGGCAGACATGGCTAATCACATGGCGCTGCTGTAGACATGTACCTGCACACTAAGACTATTGACATCTCAGGATCTGCTCTGAAAAACGAGCTCGGTTTTCTTTTGTTGCAAGTGGCACTGGTCAGATCTGGCAAACATGGCGAAGATTATCCCAAAGGGCGGGTACCAACCTCTATCTGAGACGGAGAAGTCCCTACGTCTGTTGAAAATCGCCTCTGTCGAGGGTGAAGAGACAACATGCAAATTCCAGGTGTTTAATTTTGCGCAGTTGCCGGAGTATCACTGCTTGTCATGTACGTCCACAATCGATCTTTCTTCTCTTTCGGGGCCACACATCGCCTTTCTACCAGAACTCTGTTCAAACTTTTGCGCAGTGCTCTGGCACGAGACGTGGGTTACGGCCTCCTCTTTTGTGGCAGTCATAGGCGCCAACAGCGGTAAATGCCTGCTTTGTACCAGACCTTTGTGTGGGACCTGGAGGGATCGATTTTCTCCATGACAACCCTGGAAATCATTGAAGTGCTGCTGGATATCAGCAAAGACTGACTGGCCATATCATGTAGATACGTGGGGTGACCCAATGTACCGCGATCTGTATCCTCCTGAAGATCAGAGAGAGCCAGAACCCTCGAACTGCACAGTGAGATGTCAAAATGAACTCACCGAGGAGGATTTCACAGTAGGTGCCACAAATAACCTCGCCGCAGCTTTGAGGCAGCTTCATGCCAAGGGAACCTATTCGGCGACCTCGAAACACCAGAAGTCAACATTCCTCTGGGTAGATGCCATCTGCATCGACCAAGGCAACGAGTCCGAGAAAAGCCACCAGGTCGCCATGATGGACGAGATTTACAAGAGGGCCAGCAGAGTGGTCGTGTGGCTCGGAGGCGAAGACATGCATACGGAGGGCGCCCTGAAAGTCATGGCAGAGCTGGCGGACGTGAACACGGAGAAGTTCTCTCGCTCTACGTTCCGGGGCTTCGATGACTTCGACGCCTTCACAGCGTACGACAACCTCGTCGAGGCCGCCAAGGCCCTCGGGATGTCCCACATCGACCCGGACGAGTGGCGCGACTACGCCGCGTTCCTGAGCAGGAAGTGGTTCGAGAGGATCTGGGTCGTCCAAGAGAGATACTTCGCCGCGGACACAGAAGTCCTCTTGGGTGGTTATACTCTGGCGTGGAGTCAGATCATGAGAGCGTCGTCAACTCTCCTGAAGACGCGACTGGATAACTCCCTTCAGGCACATCTTCTCTTTCCAAAGTACGGATACGAATACTATCGAGAAAACGCGGTCTCGAACCTCTTCGGACGGCGCTTCAGTAATCAGCAGGTCTTCGACAGATTGGACCCAGACGTGGAGGCGGTTAGGCGACGAGCCCCTGGGCTCGAGACGCTCTTGTACTATTCCCAAAGCTTCAACGCGTCCAACCCTCTGGACAAGTTCTACGCTATACTAGGCATCTGGAAAAGCGTGCGGGAGGATAGTGCGTCTGCAGCAAAAGTCGTGCCCGACTACTCCGAGAATATATTGCCTGCCAATGTCTACGCCCAGGCGACTATACTGGCGGCGAAGGAATCAGGCGATCTTGGTATTCTGGCGTTGCGAGAGGACACAACCTCGTCACCAAAGCTCCGGCTACCCTCTTGGGTCCCAGATTTCAGTCGTCGATCAAAAACACAGCCATTAGCAGATTGGCCCCGTCAGAATTATACAAGGAGATGGAACGCCACCTCGGCCTTGAACTATCAATTTGCAGATTACATCAGCATCGGTGATAAGTTCCTGCTGCCGGTGGACGGTATACAAATAGACGAGATAGACGACATCGGGCCTACATATGAGGAGTTAGACGCGGAGTACCACCTCCCGCAGCTGCTGCGTATCCTGAAGGAAGCTGTCGGAGAGGACAGCCCGTATCACAACGCGACATTGTGCGACGCATTCGAGAGGACGCTCATCAAGGATACCATCGGCAGTTGTCCCGCCGAGACGGGCGCGCGAGGGGCTCTCGAGAGCATTCTCGCGATGCGCATCAGCCACGTTCACACCAGGCTCGACAACCTAGCGGAGAGTATCGAAGGGGAGTGCCTCCGGATGGGAAACAGGGAAGAGGAAAAGGCTGAATATCGCGAGGAACAAGAAAGGCTCACTCAGCTCCTGCGCGACACCGAGGGAGCCGTGTCTGAACTAGCGGCCCGGCTGCGGGAGATGCCCAGCTGGGACAGGATCTGCGAAGCAGCCCAGCGCCTGAAGGAAGAAGGACCCGGTGATGACGGCTCCGCGGTCGGTGGTTCTCCTGCCGCGGGTTCGCAGGACGGGGGAGACGAGCAAACGGAGCAAGGCATCCCGCTCCAGACGTCACCGGATCTGATAGAGACCAGCTTGTGGGCAGCTTACTCCGGACGAAGGATCTTCAGGACCAAAGGGGCCCGCTTCGGGCTGGCCAGTCGGACACTCGAGAAGGGCCACGCTGTGTGGATCGTCGCTGGCGTCGAGACGCCGCTGGTGATGATGAGGCGTCGTGGTAGTGTACACTGGTCGTTGGTTGGCGAGGCATATGTACACGGACTCATGAACGGTGAGGCCACAAGTGACAAGGCTGTGTCGCCGAGCAGCATCTACATCGAGTGAGACCGGACACATTTCCCGGCAATTGAGCTGTGACGGCTTAGCTATGTGATCACCAAACTGACGAAATCTGGCAGTTCGTTCAACTGGAGTCTTCTTGCTGGGGCGTGCGTTGATTGTGGTGAACCAAAGCCATTACGCTCAAATTTCAAGCTTGATGCTGAAGAGGACTGGGTGCATAAGATTGAGAGGCCAGTTCCAGCATTCCAACGTCACATGTGAAAGATCACGCATGTTTTGAGATTCCATTTTTCCACTATTCTGATCCTGTGACTCCTTAATACCATGAGTTCCTGATGCCCATATCCGGCGCAAAATCCAACAGAGGGCTAAGTATCCAAACTGTCTGCCATCATGCTAATGTGATAGTGACCAAACAGTCTCTGGCCGACAGTACTCTGACGATGCAATTGCATTGCCCAAAGTCTCTCTCACATGCTCTGTCAACATCCATGCGGTACCTTCTTATGCAAATTCGTTCCTCCTATCTGCCCGATGGTAGGCACTTAGTATGGTTCGCCGCAGATCCTCCCTGTCCGTAATCTGACGATCGTTTTTTCCCCTCGCCATGCTTGTGCGAGGAAACAGCATGCACTCAGGTTTCGATGGTCTCCCAGGTAGTCGTCTGGGCAATTTCCTAGTTCTGTCGGCATCGCTTCTGGTGATCGAATACACATCGGCCGTGGCATATCTTTTCCTCGGCGACGTACATTGTTCGAAGGACCTAGACACTCCTACTTCTCCCACCCCCAGACTTGCGCGAGATATTTGGCCATGTTGACCCTTTTAGACTTGAGTTCGATCATCCAAGGGTGCTCAAGCATCTTCCAGGGCATGCCCCGTCGTTTCGGGTCCTTTTCGAGACTAGTTTTAAATGTCAGTTGACCAGGTCTCGTCCATCGTAATGAAACCGTACCGAGGTGGACTTACCAGCACTCGATGAAATATTTGAAATTAGCACTCCAGAATATCCCAGCATCCGGCTCATCCTTCAGCTTGGGGATGGGCTGCTGCACGATGTATGTCAACAGATCAATCAGCCCCGCCCTTGGTTGCGTCTCGGTGCCGTCCGCAGGGAACGGGAATCGATGCTGCGCGACCTCGAGCAGCGTGACACCCGTAGACCACACATCGGACGTGATGGTGTACGTCTGCCCCGTGATGCGCTCGGGCGCCATGTAATAGCTCGTGCCGATGAATGTGTTGGCCTCGCCCTTGGTCCCGAAGTCGCCCGAAACACCGAAGTCGCAGAGCTTGACCTCGCCGTTGCGGCAAAGCAGGATATTGGAGGGCTTGATATCACGGTGCAAAATGCGCTTCGCCTCAAGGTAGGTCAGGCCCTGAAGAACGCCCTCGGCGATCTTGCCGAGTACCTTCTCGCCCGTCCGACCACCTAGCCGTTTGACCTCCTTGTAGATGCTGTCCAGAGAACCACCCTCGCAGAACTCCATGGCAATCGAAATGGTTGCTGTGGAGGGCTCAAGAAAACCACCGTAGTATCTGCAGATGTGGTCTGATGCGCAACCTTTGTTGAAGTTGATTTCTCGGAGAATCTGTTTCTTGATATCGGGATCCGGGTTTGTTGTTATTATCTGCAGACGGGTTAGAACATCATATAATGCAATGGCATGGACGTCGATGGGGGGATGAATACCTTCAGAGCAAATACTGTCTTGCCACCCTTGAGCTGGCACCTCGTGACCGCACCACCAGCACCCTCACCCAGGCCGCCGAGCTCAACGATCCGCTGCTCCTGGCTTGCAATCCGCCAACCATCATCATCGAGGTCCTCGACGTCTAATTGCCTCACTCTTTCCAGCGTCACCTCATCCATAGCTCTCTCCAGCCCGTGCATGCTGTCCTGCCGCGACATGTCCAGACCGCCTTCGCTCGCATTCGAGTACATAGACCCCGCGGCGCTCTGCGGGTCCGGTGTGCCATGTGGTCTTCCTCCCAGCCCATACGTTGACACAAACGACAGGTTCGAGAACTGCGACCCGGCCGACGTCGGGTTACTGCCGCGGCCCCCAAAGCTATCCGTTCGGCTGTGTGCGGCACTGATCTCGCTTCCGCTGCTCGCGCTCTGGTTTGCCGGTCGGCTGGGCTGTTGTTCCTGTGGTGGTCCGATGCTGCCCTTCGGGGTAGCGATGTTGAGGGTGGGCAGGGCCGGGCGGGAGGATTTTTGCGGCTGGGGCGCACCGCCTGCTGCGTTGCCGACGGGTTTCACATTGGGGGACGGCGGTATGGCTAGTCCGAGTCTCGGGGTGCGTGCGCCGCCGCCGCGTGTTCCGGGTATGGCGGGGCGGAGGAGCGGTGCTGGGGAGTTCATGACGGGGACGGCGTTCGGGGATTGCATTGGAGCTGGGACTTCTTGAGTTTTGGTCTGCTTTCACCGGACGGGTCAGTACATGCGTCCTTCCGAGTGAGAGTGTCGCGGTGCGGACGAAGGGTTGGCGCAGTGGGGCTTGCATTTTTGTCACGAAGGCGACGGGACGGTGGAAAGGGAGATCTGGAGGGTGCCTCACAGATGCAGCTTGGTCGCTGCTGTTGTTTGCTTGATCGTGCATCACGCGGCGACCAACACGACCAAGGCCTCAGGGAGCGTAGATAACCCGTACTTAAGAGCGATTGGTGACGGGGGTATGACAACAGGCTGGCCTGGCCAGCTTGTTAGACTCTGAAGTCTTTCCCGGATGGACGATAACGGCAGAGGCTGCCGATCGCCAAGCATAAAGGGGTGTCGAGCTTGTGGTGTTGATGATGTCGGCCGAGGGCAGACGGGATGACACAGGAGCGCTGATGAGAGAGGAGAGAAGAGGCAGCCCACCAAGGCGTGGTCGAGACGGGGGACACGCGTCTAAATCGAGAGATGGCAGACCGCGGTTGTCCTTGTTCCTAGGTCTGGGTGTCCGGGAGACCAGAGAGGGTTGAGGGCAGAAGGCAGAGGGCAGAGGGCGGAGTGCAGAGGTTGGATGTTGACGTGATGCCGGGAGGATCGTGTGAGAGTGGGTGCTGATGCTACCCTGAAAGCAATGTGGTCCCTAGCCGGCGGTTGTGGCTTGGCTCAGCAGTTGGACCGCAGCAAAAATGCGCTGGGTTCATGTAGATTGGGTGGGGTTGCGCTGCTTCTGTCTGCTGGTCCGGAAATGCCAAAGACGAATGCAGCCACTAGCAGTGCGAAGCGAGGGGTGAGCCGCAGGAAAAGTCAGTGTATGCTTGAGAGCGTAATTTCTCCTTTTCTCCTTCTCCTGAGTTGAAGAGGACAGAGGATGCGGTTGTGACAGACAGTTGGAACATTCATCGGACGAAAGAGCCGAAAAAGCAGACACAGAGCGAGCGGGAGACGGGACGGACAGGTGCGTGTGAGGCGAGGTGAGGGGTGCGGGCACTGCTGGGTCGCTGGGTTGTTGGGCTGCAGGGTGTTGGGCGTGGCCCTTCTCAGGGTGCTGCTATGTGCAGACTTATTAGGTAGCCTGGGCCTGGGCCTGGACCTGGTCCTGGTCCTAGCCGAACACAGCATCCAACCGTTGGATCAGCGACTAAAACAAGAGCTTCTCCAGTCTCCAAGCTCCGTTGGGGCTTTTCCGTGCCTGACAGGCTGGCAGGGACCCGAGCCTGCCACCTTCGCAGTGCACAAAGTCCACTGGGGTTGCTGGGTGGGGACGCGGGCCAATGCCGTTGAACGCGCTCTGCCCTGCAGGGATGGCAGGCGGGGAACAAAAACCGGAGCAGCTGCTTCAGACTGGCCTGGCTGCTCTCGTGCTTGCTATGGCGACTGGCCCAGCGCCTGCTGAGACACTGGTACGTGGACATGGAACTTTGTCATTGTGCTATGGACTGACTCTTCGCTTGGACGGGGACAACTCAATGGCTTTCCCCGTTCCACTTGACGTACTGCAAGTGCCTTATTTCGTAAGCCCTTTCGCTGACTTACACGCAGCCGAGAGTCATTGGGTGTGTAGTACCTGGCTGATGGCTCTGCCAACAGCTCTCGGCACTGTCAAGAATGAGTGCCATATAGCATTGGCCAAGGTTTCAGCTGATTGGAGCTGCTGCTGCCCAGTCCCAAGCCGATTGGGCTGATGTGCAGTACGCTCTGCTGACCACCTGCAGAAGCTGGAGCAAGCTGGACAGGAGGATCTGATATTGGGGGCGGAGTGGCGATGGTCTCCCGTCTGGAAACTCCACGCAGCTCTTGTTCAATGCTCCCCTCCTGGCTGAGATGGTGTTTCCGGCTAATCAATGGTCCTCGCCATTGGAGCCATCGCTAGGCACCGGTTGGAGATCTCCATCACGACTCTCGGTCCGCTGGCACTTGTCCAGAAATGGGTGGAACTGATACATAGCAGGCAGACCCGTGGGCGACAAGAGCAGACTTCGGCTAGCTCGTCTCCCGAGACGATGTTGCCGATCTGGAGAATGTCGTTGGCGGTGGTCGTCGTTTATGATCGAGTTGCAATGTGACACTGCGTGATGGCTGATCCGCGGCCTGCATGAGATGCTTGTTCCCTTTTTTTTTTTTTTTTTTTTTTTTTTTTGGAGGCGGCAGGGCAGCTCCTCAATTTCAGCGTCTCACCTCGACTTCGGGTAGCAGACAGCTGGGTGGAACATGGTTAATGGTGCAGAGGCTCTGGTGCTAGTTCATCCTGACAATCAAGATCCTGGGTTGATGATCTCATGTCTATCATGGCCAATGCTCAGGAGGTGTGCATTCGTACTGATGCGTCGTCCTGCGTAGTGGTTTGTACAACTTTGGTAGAGTAGGATCGCCGGGTCCAAAGCCCCCATGGGCCAGGTCAAGGCTGGGTTCCTGGGTTCCAACCTTCACTCCTCGATCTAAGCGCGCGTCTGATATGCACTACCACGGCGTGCACAGGCGGACCCCCGTTAGTGGCGGTTATTGGTCCTGCAGCAGGTGAGACCCCTGCCGAGCCCTTGCAGATTCTCACTAGCTTGTAGTTAGTTACCTCATCCCAATTTTTTTCTTCAACGGCCGCAGCATCGACACCTACTTCACTTTGTATCTGGGAAAGGCTGATAGACCAGCAACCTTATTCGTTATTCTTGTCAAGGCCCGCATAAAACGCATGAAAACCTTTTGTTCTAGGTCTATTTGCTCAACAGGGTGAGCGCGTCCGCTGGGATGCCGGCCAGAACAAAAAAAGTTGCCCAAGAGGCCGCCGCAGCAGATGCATCGTCACCTGCATCCGAATCAGACTCCGATGCCGTCACCAATAGCGCTAGTGGCAGTGAGGGCGTGAGCGGGGATGAGAGTAATGCTCCTGACGAAGACGGCGATGCAAGCGAGGCTGAAAGCGACTCGGACTCCCTTGACAGCTCGGCCCCTCGCAAGAGACGGAGGATCTCACCAGGGCCGGAGGAAGACGACGACGATGACGAAGACGTCTCAGAGGCACCAGTCTCCTTCGTCAGTGCGCCGTCACGGATCAAGCGAAAAGATGCGCCTGGAGAGAAGCAGGCCACTCCGCAGAAGTTCGCCGAGCAGGTGGCTGCCTCACCGGCGGATCCATTTGGAAGCGCTACGACCACGCCCACCGATCCAAACACAACGTTCGATTCACTAGGTGTGCATCCATGGCTGGTGCGATCACTCACAAACATGGCCATCCGGAGACCGACTGGCATTCAGAAGGGCTGCATCCCGGAGATCCTCAAGGGCAGGGACTGCATAGGTGGCAGTAGGACAGGTTCCGGAAAGACGGTCGCATTTGCCGTGCCTATTCTTCAAAGATGGGCCGAAGACCCATCTGCCATCTTCGCGGTAGTCTTGACGCCCACTCGGTAAGTTCAGCATGCAAGATAAACAAACAGGGGTCAAATACTGATCCTCTTTGACAGTGAACTGGCTCTGCAGATGTACGAACAATTCAAGGCCATCTCCTCCCCACAAACCCTCAAAGCAGTCCTCATCACCGGCGGCGCCGACATGCGCGCCCAGGCCATCGCCCTCGCGGAGCGACCCCACGTCGTGATCGCCACGCCCGGCCGACTGGCCGACCACATCCGCACGTCGGGCGAAGACACCATCTGCGGCCTGCGCCGTGTCAAGTTCGTCGTCTTCGACGAGGCGGACCGCCTCCTGGCCGCCGGGCCGGGGAGCATGCTCCCGGACCTCTCGGAGTGCCTCGACGTGCTCCCGCCGCCCGCCCGGCGGCAGACCCTCCTCTTCACCGCCACCGTCACCCCGGAGGTGCGCCTCGCCAAGGACAAGCCGCGCGGCCCCGGCGAGCCGCTCGTCTTCGTGTGCGAGGTCGACACGCAGGTCATGGCCATCCCCGCCGGCCTGCGCCAGATGTACCTGCAGGTGCCCGTCACGCACCGCGAGCACTACCTGCACGTGTTCCTGCTCACTGAGGCTAACCGGGACCGGCCCGTCATCGTCTTCTGCAACCGCACCGCGACCGCCGACTACCTGCACCGCCTGCTGCACCTCCTCGAGCACCACGTCACGTCGCTGCACTCGAAGCTGCCCCAGCGCCAGCGCGTCGACAACCTCTCGCGGTTCCGCGCCGCCGCCTCGCGCATCCTGGTCGCGACCGACGTCGCGGCGCGCGGCCTGGACATCCCCGAGGTCGGTATGGTGGTCAACTACGACATCCCGCGCGACCCGGACGTCTACATCCACCGTGTGGGCCGGACGGCGCGCGCGGGGCGCGAGGGCGACAGTGTCACGTTTGTGGGGCAGAGGGACGTGGAGCTCGTGCAGGCCATCGAGGCCAGGGTCGGCCGGGAGATGATCAAGTGGGAGGAGGAGGGCGTCAATCTCGAGACGAGGGTGGTGCGGGATGCGCTCAAGGTCGTGGGCGAGAAGAGCCGCGAGGCGCTGTTGGATATCGAGGAGAGGAGGGAGGTCGGGAGCAAGAGGAAGAAGGGCAAGTTCAAGTTCAGGGCGGCTGTGTGAGGGTGGGGGCCTTGTTTCGTGTCTCCCTCCTTCTTCTCCACCCACCAGAACGGCTGATGCGCTGTCCACTCCATGCTTCAGTATAAACATACAACAGAAACCGTTCCCATTAATGCAAGGACATCAGGGCCTCGGCTCAGGTGATAGGGTTTGTACTTCGATAAGTCTTGAGCCGCTCGGACGAGCACGACCACAATGATGGTCTTCCAAGGCTGTGGTCCGGTTCTCACCGTACTCGACTGATGGGGGTACTGGGCGATGGTCTTAACATTTCACCCCGCGATGTTACATGGAAACAGGGCGCTCTACTGTTCTATCATCCTTTTCCATCAGTTCCCACCCTTATTTGGAGCACTTGAGGTTGATTCAGCGATGTTGTTGGAAAGATTCTGGATCTCAGCTCTGCAACTGTCCTGTGGCAACGTCCTGTAATGGTGGTCTTTATCTCAAAGCTAGGGGGCAATGCTCTGGAGAAGACTTCGAGAACTATTCGTCCCTGGGTGATTGTCGCTACTCGCCAAGGAGAGGAGAAGATTTTGACACTACAAAACACAATGATTCGTAGGCACAGACGGTGATAGGTAACGGTCCCAAACAACGCGGTAGGAATCATGCTGATGATGGTCACATTGACGGAAAGACTTAGTAATGACTACCAGCAGCCTTGAGGGCTAGATCTGCACCGTCTGACTGGCTACCTAAGTAACCCCATAACTCCGTCCATCGTCGCTCCTGGTGCACCACAACCTTCGCCTAAGCATACGCGCTCATGTGGCTTTTCACCACACCATGTGGGCGTGACGGGAGGAAAGGCCGAGTTTCCGCAATCTCCTCCTCGTCTGGAGAACCAAATAAGCAAAACAAACCGCACAGAGCGGACAGCCTTGTACCCACACGCGCTCTCTCTCTCTCGATATTAGGCTGCCAAGTAGTCCCTGAAGACCTCGTCAGCAGGGCCTTGTGCAGCTGCCTTGGCCGCCGCGTCTGCAACAAGGTTGAGCTCCTTGGGGATCCTCCAAAAATGAACCCGGCACCCGTACCCATCACACTTCTCGATCTCACCTAGCAGACACACCCACAGGTCCTTGTTCTTCACCTCGCCTCCGTCCGTCGTCCTCCATTCGTTCCGCACCCATTCGCGAACCCACTCCGTCGCCCCATTGACGACGTACTCGCTGTCCGTCGCGACCGCGAGGAGGTTCAAGCCGAGCCAGAGCCAGTTGCGAAACCGCAGGGCGGCGATGGCCGCACGCAGCTGCGCACGATCGCTCGTCTGCCCCTCGGGCGCAACAGCACCAAACGGGCCCCTGCGCTCCAGACGCCCGGACCCGACGCCTCCGGGCCCGTACACAAACGACCAGCCGGCGCGCAGTCCGGCCTGTTCGTCGTTCAAGCACACGCCGCTGGTGAAGATAAGGATCCTCAGCTCGCGCTGGTAGTGTCCGAAGTGCGTGAATGCGTCGTAGACCGTATAACATGGGAAAATCCGGAACGGAGGGTCCGTGGAGTTGACCCTCTCAGGGATCACGCGTCCAGTGCCCCTCGTAACTTCGGGCGGGGACAGATACTCGTCGATATTTGAAGGACACAGAAAGGGTGATGTGCTGTTGGTGTTGCCGGGCATCCGCCCTCCAGACGCCATGATGTTTTCTGTGTCGCGAAACGTTGAGGGGTCGATCACCGAAAAGTGGTATGAAGAGGAGAGATCGACTGCTTCCCAAACACTGTTTCCTTACTACTCACATTGAAGTGATTTGCTTGTTTGCAGTGGAAGTTTTGGGTTGGCTTTTCCCCGGCAACACCTGATCCAATGAGACTGTGGCAATGTATCTGATGGGCCTTTACGAACGAAAGGTGTCGTTGCTGGGTGTGGGTCTGTTGTGTAAGGAAGAAGGTCAGAGATGAAAGGAATGCTGTCAACGAGGGAAGCTAGAAGCTATGGGGATGTATGGCAAATGGCAAGGTCGACGATGAGCAGTACCGTGGCACCTTCCTGTCGAGGCTTCCTTCCGCCAACACGTCACCAAATGTTCGGTACTCGAGATGCTCCTGTCAAGCTCGTGATAGTCGATTCGTCTCGTGTATTCCTCACCTGTGACCCACAAACGATGCCGGCTACATAGATAGCTGTTGATGCAGCCACAGAGGCAGTCCTCATGAGCCAGTGCAGCAAATTGCAACAGGTTACCGCCCGTGACGAGTTTGTTCGTTTGCAGTGAGCGTTTTGGATCGCGCTCTTCCCGTGAGACACAAGGGTGGGTATGGGGAGGTCAAGGAACGTCGGCTGAGAATGCTGAGGTTCCCGGTGTGCTCAAGGATGCAGGACTTGTGTCCTCAGCAGCGCTCTTGTCGAGTCTTCCAAGGTTGCCCACAGCTCAAATTCTACACCGGTTGGCACCCCAATCCAAAACGCTGGCAGAGGCGGGAAGTTGCAAGCAAAGTATGACGGCAAATCGTCGTCCTCGAACAACCTTCAAAGAGAAATGCCCGAAAGGCTTCACGAAAGTTCCACTATTCTCTCAGCCAGGCCACCAAGGGACCTCTGAACCGGCCGAGGCATGTCATCGTCGCGTCGCCTCTCATGTGAGGTCTCTCGACCTCTACCTAGGTAACCTCCCATACCTGAGTTCGAAACCTCAGCGGTGGAGTACATATCTAGGTGCTTTCAATGCCCGAGCTAAGGCTGTCCAACTCTGAGCGCAGGGTCATCTGGCTCAACTGTGTTCCTGATTTCTATCATTTGAACCATGCCACGAGCAGGTAAGAGCTGTCAAAATCTTACCTAGGTGGTCGATTAGTCATTTTTTTTGCTCAGGGACGCATCAGAGCCATCCTTGGGCTCATCGGGCTCATCACGCCGTTTGAAAAGAGGGAAATGGCTGGGGGAACACAAAGTCATTTGTCACCAAACATCTCAGAGTCATATCTCATTGGTGTACTCGCCATGAGAGAAGGTTGAATCCCGATTCGCTGGAGCCGCATGAGGGCTACACGGCGATGTGATATTACTCTACCTACCTAGGTACATCGGTACACAAGTACTAGTATTTGGGCATTCTCTCCTGTCCTCCAAGCAGCAGTCATTCGCGGCCTTGAGAGTTGCATAGTCCACAACTCCTTTGCTGTCAGCTGGATTTAAATTCACGATCCTGGCGAAACGGACAGTCTGAGGTTTCTCGTAATCCAACATACCGCTATACCGTTCATTCATGGTTTGCCTAGGTACATGAAGTATACTGTTTGTATCCAGGCGCGGGCACATTGTTGACGCTTGGCTGGGTTGATGCCTCCTCCCTTCAGGCAAAAAGGTACTACCGTCTGTAGGTAGAAGAGCCAAAGGATCCCGGCACACACTCCATCCTCAACATACACTGGGAATTCAAGTTCGCATGTCGAAGCCTAAATAAAGCATGCGCTACACTGCGACAATAATGAAAAGGGTCTAGTGGCTAGAAACGCACGTCTTTGTCTCAACTCAGGTAAGAAATGTGCAAATGCGTTGAATAACCCCACCAGCAACTACTACGCTCGAACATCTCAAAAGACTGATTTTGCGTAACATCAACAGCAGTCTCGTAGTTGATCTCAGGTATCCCAGACCTACTGTCTACAAAGAGACGAGGAGCTTCCCTCCGTGATTTTGGGCTACGGCCCACAATGTCTACTCAGGTGCTATGGTCTTGTTGCAGCCATCTATGTCGATCATCGCGAGTCTTCTCAACTCTGACGCTGTAACCTGTGTAATAAAACAACGCGGCGTGTTCCCCACTGGCCAAGAGCCCACGGTCTGAGCTTCTCAAACAGACGTGGAGATCACCCCTCGATCCGTCAAACGAAACGAAGCGGCCGGAAAAGAACGCACCTTTGTCATCGAGCTGATACCGGGAATCCGGGGAGGGCAGCCGGGCGGGTGACGTGTGCAAGATGAGCAACCTCTTGTCCACAGCCCGTCTCAGATGGGCGTACACATGTTCGAGACGATCCCGCCTCGGCGGTGGACCGGAGGTCGAAGTAGGAGCCCCGGGAGGGACTCATCCATGAAGCCAACGAAGTCTGACCGTTGTTTGCTCCGCGAAAGCCGGCCGACAGGCGCCTCATCCCCCAACCTTACGTCCAGTGTTGAGCAGGACCCCTACAGACCGTGACGCAGCGTACCCACCGCCAGGAAGTTTCAGGCCTGAAGGTTTGATGAGGATCCGAGAAGCCAGGGAGGAGAGGAAGTTTAAGTTTGCGTCGTCATAAGGCTGAGACCACCCACCTATGTCGCTGGCTGCTGACTCTCTCTCCATCTGCTCAGGGAGTGTATGATGTCGGGCTGTGTGGTTCTGGTGACATAGGCCGAGAGAAGGAACAGGTTCAAAACCACCATCGCTCGACCCTCTTGACTCGGGACCGCGTGAAGATCTCACAGTCGCGAATTGCTGCCAAATAGAGATAGACTTCAATCCATTACCACCACCACCCTCCTCACCCCCCCTCGTCCTCCTGCCGCTGCTGCTGGCTGGCTGGCTGCTGCAATAGGGTCCTCGACACATTGGGCACGAGTTCGCAGCGGATACGGACGAACACCCTGAGGGGATGATGTCAAAGATGACGACGGCGGCAAGGCACTAGAACCTTATCTCATAGATCACCACTCCTTTTCGAGTCATGAAGGTGGCTTCACCCACTCTCGGCATGCCCCCCGGCCCCTCCCCCGCGTCGAACCACTCATGCCGGCCGGGGAGCGGGTGCTCTGCCCCCGGCTAGCTGTGCGCCGCCGATCCCTCCGAGGCCGGATAAAGTGGGTCACGCGGAGCACCTCCTCACCACCCCGGCCGGTTTTACCATGGCACTCCGGTTCGGTGTCCTCGCCGCCGATGCAGAATGCATGTGAATGAATCTGCCCCCCTCCCCTGCGCAGACGTCGAGATCACGATCCGGTCCGAGCTTCTTCCCCCCCCCCCTGGCTCCTTTATCTCAGATCCAAATGCTCCGGTCGCCCCGCCCCTTCCCGCCTGGAGAAGGGGAGGAGGAACAGCTGCGAGCCCCCAGGTCGGTCTTCACCGATCAGCGCCCCCCCCCCCCTCCGCCCTCCCCACCCGACGCTGGATACATACCTTGGCATGGCGCATAGGAGCCGCATCATCATCCGTCCCTTCACGATGAATGAGTTGTTCAGATTGCGTGTGTGTGAAACCCCACCGCGAACAAAGCCAAAACGCATCCCATTGTTTTCCCCTGCAAGCCCACAGCCTCCCACCCCCCCTCCCCCATTGCCCAGACCAAGCCAACCACCCTCCTTAAGCCAGCAGTACAGTACACAGGAGAACCCCGCGGCGACGGATGGGCTACGTGCGTGCCCCGCAAATCCAATCGCCCATCTCACGAGATCCACCCGTGCACCCCCGACTGAAATGAGATACAAAATGTGGGGTCACCTGCTGGCTGTTCCCCCCGCCGAACCGAAGGGGTCACTTGTCTTGCCGTGCCTGCCTAGGTATCCTGGGTAGCGCGCAGATGAGGGGGATTCGTTATGTTGTCCTATCATCGGAGGGATGGAGGGAAGGAGAGTTAGAGGGTTGGAATTGGGGGCCGAAAATTACCAGATTAGGAAATGCCGTACGGGTCTTTCAAAAACCCCCAGATGGCACATCAACAGAGAAAAACACCCGCTGTGACCACCGGCTGGCATGTGCATTTTTGTTTTTGTGGGGGGCAAGATCTGATTAGCGGTGGCGGGCGTGAGCCGACCGCCTTCTTGCGTGCATGAGAGGCTCCCACTTTGGTGCAGCCTCACCGCACTCACGCTGGCAGTTACGGGGACAGTAGGGATCCGTACAGTACAGTACGGTCTGACTCTTGGCAGGCTTTGTTGTGGTGTGTGTGTGGCTTGCATATATATGTACGGGGAACGTGGGGCAGAGGAGATCCCCGTTCTCTTGACCGGCAGGACTCTTGAGACTCACCGCGCCTCACAAGAAACGAACGAGAAATGGGGCTCGAGGGACGGTATACGTCGTCTGCGTGCGGACGCATCACGTATAGTCTGATGGGACGATACGGGGGACGGCACGGCACGATTCAATACGATGGGCTCCCCTGGCATCGACCAACCGTGAACAACCCGGTAGTACATCGGTAGATTATTGCAACATGATGGTCGAGGTCTGCGACATGCCCGCCTTTCTGCAGAGGCAGGGGAGGCCAGGGTTACTCAGCAGGCGTGGCAGCAGGACCCCGCCTGCCCGCGTCCACGATAATTCATGCTCGTGCAGGCAGCAAGCAACCTCAGCCCGTCCACACCCGCTACTTGCCAGTACAACACACACACACGACACACACACAACGCACCCCACCCGACTCGAACGGGCTCCCTCCTCCCTCCAACTGCCAGACGGGACGGGCAGCGAGGTCGGATCCGGGGTTTGAATGTCTCGGGCGGCGTCCCGGTGACACAGGCCAGACTGGGGCACCTGATCTAATCACGTGGGAGACGGAGGGACAACAGTGATGAAGAACAGGTGGCCGCCTTCTCGCAAGCCGAGTCAGGCATCGGATAACCGCTTTTGAATTTGGTGTGTGGTGTTTGTGTAGTTTGCCGGGAGAGGCCCGGGGGGGGGTTGTTGGTGGTGGCGCCTGACACAGAGTCTAGTGAAGATACATACGCGTTGCATTTTGGTGTTGAAGTCACATTTGCAGATGATCTGAGACCTACCCCCCAACCCACCTAACGCGCTGGCGTGGGGAAAGTGTCTGCGATGGGGAGGGCTCGACCGTCGGGCGCGGCGCACCCACATGGCCTAGAACCACTGACCATGGGGCCTCAACGAAAACTAAAGCTCGCTAAGGTTTTTTGACTTCCTGCAACTTCAGCGTGGGCTTCGGGATCGCAAGGCACCTGAACATGTGTGCTGGACTGTCTGTCTGAAACAGGTCAGACACCTAAACCTGCCTGCCTTGCTACATACTATCCGCTTACCCCCTAGGCAACCACCAACCATCCACCTGTTACCCCACGCCAGCAGGTCTGTCTGCTGCGATGTTTGCCATCTCGCAGAGTCCCCCACCCACCTTACTGACACATATACGCGCGCACAAGGTTTAGGCGTCAGCCGAGTTTGAAAGATATCTGTCGACGTCTGAAGCAATCTCCGAGTCGTGCCCGCTCTCAGTGATGGCCAGATCGTGGCCATTTGTGTGTGTGTGTGTGTGTGTGTGTGTGTGGGCGTGCTCGTGGTGTCCCCGGTTCCGACAAACAAACTATTCATGTACATACACATCCGCCTCCCGATTGTTCTTTTTGTCTTCTCTGCGAGAGATCGAGCACGTCAAAGTTTTCCAGGAGAGTAGTAAAAAAAAAAAAAAGAACAGAATAAAAAGAAAAGGCACAAGTCAGAGACGGTTCGAAACGCAGGTGGCCTGATCTTGATACCTGTCGGGACCTGCCTCGGGGGCCTAGAATGTTTTGATTCAGTGCCGGTGGTCGGCCGCCCGCTGCCTTGGGGGCCAGGCCTCTGGACCCCCCCTTCCCCCATTAGGGTTTTCGCAACACATGTAACAGAAACACTTACCATCTCCAGAGTTGCACTGCGTATCTTGTGTGTGGTTGGAGCATGTTGACAGCTCCGCGCGGTCGACTGACTGGCTCACTGGTGAACTATCCGCGACCCCCCCCCCCCGCCCCAAACATGTTTGTTGTTTTGACCTTCATGACTTTTTAGTTTAGTTAATATACTGTCCGCTTGTCGCGGCGGAAAAAGGAAAGCCCCAAGGAGAGAAAGAAAAAATCATGTCTCAAGCGCCCAAAAACTAGTATACCGTCCAGACCGACTCATGGAGCTGTCGACAGTCTCTCGTTAGCGAACCACCAAATGTCGAGTGTGCGTCCCGCTATCTTATTAGCTGCCACGAAGGAAGCCCAACCGGCGGCTAGTTAAGTACGGGCTAGTGGTCAACGGGCGTTGGGGGTTTTGAAGTGCGTTGCCGGCCCCGCGTTTTCCTTCTCGGCACCGGGTCAAGGGCCGGATCGGATTTGGTCCGCCTCGATTACAAGACTTTGCCGGAAAGTGGACGACGTCAATATTAGGGGACACCCAATCTGATATCCGGTCGTGCACCAAGGAACAAAGTATCGATCCCGTGCACAAGGTCTCGATGGGCCCCCCTCGGGCTGGTCTGGTCTAATGCTCGTTGGTGAAACGAAGCACCACTTCATCCATCCAAGAAGGGCGTGGCAGCTGATCAATGCCGAGCGACAAGGCAGGCAGACGTATGCGTGTCATCAAGCACGCCTCCTACATTTTTTGCTGTGCTCGTTGGGGTCTCTCATGTTTCCTATCTGATGTAGTAGTCATGCAAGCGGTTCTGATCATCACCGCGCTGTTGCACTGCTCAGTCAGCAAAAAAAAAAAAAAAATCAACCCTCGGTTTTTTACCCCAGATTTCAATGTCGGGGTGTGCCCGCCCAGTCCCTCCCTTTCTTGCCGTGGTGTGACGGGACATAATAACAAATCAATGATTTTCCACACGCTCTGATTGGAAACCAACCGAGCGGGAGGGACAAAGGCGAGGGCCAGCCCACCACCCAATCGCTTCTCTGTTGATCTGCATCGCACACACGCCCGCGCATGGGCGCACAAGCACACACTCAAACCCGCCGGGCCGGCGTCGGACGGATGCGTTGGGCCTGTTGGGCACATGGGGGCGGGTCGCCCGGCGGAGGATGGATGTGTATGATGGATGGATCAGAGGAATTTTTTGGATTACTCGCTGTGATAGTCGCTCGTCAAAGGAAAGAGAAGAAAAGTGCGAAAGAAAAAAAGCGAAGAAAAAAAAAACCCAAAAAAAACCACAAGGCTGAGGATCCCTGTCTTTGGTCCCAAAGGAGTTACGTACATAGTAATTACGCACGCGCAGTTCCTCGATGCAACCACCTGGGGTTGGGGAGAAAAGCGAAAGAGAAAGCGGCAGGCGACCCCTGGTACCGAACCAGATCACAAAAAAAAAAAAAAAAAAAAAAAAGGTGAATCATACGGCGAGAATGGCCCGAGGCAGCGTGCGAATGCGAGGCCGCGCCTGCCCTCGCCGGGCTGTCAATCAAGGGCGGGCTCTGTCGTTCGAAGCTAGTGGCTGCTTGAGGGCGGAGAGCGCGAAGGCCCGAGCAAGGTTGTGCTTTATTATTCTTTTTCAACGCTGCCTTATTATATAAATGACAGGACGAAATCCGAAAGGTACCGCGGTATCGTTGCATCGGGGCCGCACGACACATTCCTGCCTCGGAACAGAGTGCGGGATGGAGGGTGGCGCTAGGTAATCGTTGTTTTGTCTCCGAGGCCGGCACCGGCTGTGGTTGGGCGTTGACGCAATCGCAGTAGCAAGTAACTATCTGCGAGCGCCAACCTCTGTCGTCAGCCTTCAGAGCAGAGTTTACTGCCGGTCCGCTGCCTGTTGCCCTGTTGCTACTGTGTTGGTTCATCGACTAGCATGTCACGAATTGTCAGATGCAATGCAAAGTGATTGTCATGTTCATGCAGATTGTGTGTGTGTGTGTGTGTGTGTGTGTGTGTGAGTGTGGATTGAGCTTTGTATTTTGCTTCTGATTGCTGGTATCTCTCACTCAACCTGCAGCCTGATGAGGCTGGGGAGCCAAGATGGCCATTTCGCCATTGCAATTCAAATCCCCCCGCAGTATTCCATGCCCATGTTTCTGAGTGGTGACATTTGCGTCCCTAGACCTTGAAATCCTTCAAATCTCTTCCTCGCCATGATGTGAATGTGATTACCGAAAGGTGGTATCACCAGAATAGACCCAACGCCGATGCTTATGCAGAGAGGTATCGAGAAGACAAATCGCTAGACCCATATAGAAACGATGACATGCCGAATGCGCTTGAAGATGGAGGTGATGCGGTGGTACCACTAGTAGACCGAGATCGCGGTCACCAGCCTCGCGGGATTGCGTGTGGGCATGTAATGTATTGAGTCGTCAAAGAGGTCTGCGGTCTGGTGTTCTGATGCCTTCTGCTGCTCATGTTCTTGTTGTTGCTGCTGCTTCTCGTCGGCGACGAAGGTAGACAGGAGTGCGGTTGGTGGTGAGGGGGGCATCGACTCGTCCTCTGAGGACTCGTCCAGGTCATGCTCCAGCTCAGGCGGTGGTGAGATGACGGAGTGGGACGGCGAGCGGGTAAGTGTGAGCTCGGCGTAGTCCTCGTCCTCGTAATCATCCTCCTCGTAGTCCTCCATGTCGATCTCGACCACCTCCATCTTGGGGCTGGCGGGCACCGCCTTGTTGATGTTGGAGGGCACGCGCCTCAATGAGACAACGTCGGCCATCTCGACATCCTCGTCGTCGTCCTCGGAGATGTCGCTGTCGTCGTCCGAGGAAGAATCCTCGTAGTCGTCTTCCTCGTCCTCCTCTGGGATGGCGTCGGCCCACTGGATGTGTCTGCTGCTCTCAGCGGGGGAGGCCTTCTTGTCGGACTGGGCGGCGCTGCGGACGGAGTTGTTGAACCACGACTCCTGTTCCCTCTCGGCGTCGGCGAGCTCCAGCATCAGGCCGTCGAGAAGGTTGGCGTGGCCGACGAGCAGCCTCAGGTTGTGGTCGGGCATGGCAGCCTCGTGGGACAGCTTGGCCCTCGCCTTGTGGGCGAGGTAGTAGGTCTGGGTGATGGACATCTTTTGCTTCTTGAATGGGGAGGTGGGAGAATTGAAGATTGGAGAGGGCGACGGTGAGGTAAAAGTAGAGGTCGGCATCTTGAAGAGGAGTAGAAAATAGAACAAGAAGAAGAGGAAATCTCCTTTGTCTATGGTGTAATTTTCTTTGTTGGTGAGTCAGGAACCAAGGCAGACGCTTGGTTTATGCTGCTCGCTGCGATGCGGGTCCGATAAGCGGGAGGGCAGGGATGGTGTGAACAGTCACCGCGCTCGGCTTGGGGATTTTATTGCGAGTGCGGTTGGTCGCTGATGACGGTTAGAGGAGTCGTCAGTCGTCTGTAGTGGTCGGCGATATTGATGTTGGTGCATGTATTGCTGGGTTGACTATTCTGCTGGAGTAGTCAAAGTGTGTTGAATCTTGTTGTTCGAGAAGATCGGGTTGGATCTGATGTTGAGGGTGAAGTGAGGTCGAGTCGGAGGAGGGCTGTATTCGGAATCGGAGGGGGAGTCACGATTCTTTTATCAACAATGCAGCGTTGGTTGGGCTGGGCTGGGCTGACCGTCTTTCTTTCGCTTGGCGGGACAAGTACATGCAGCGTACAGTACGGATGCACAGGCTCGTCCTCGGAGCCGTGGGTCGGGTCCAGCGGTCCACGGGGTCAAGACTTCGGCCTTCGTTGTTAGAAATCCGCAGTCAGCGGAGCAACTAACGCCTGGCAGGGGTTCACTTGGCCGGCAGGGTACTTTGACAAAGACAAAAGGTACATGACAGGGATGGCCCAGCTCTGGCGGTCAGGGCGCGCAGGGGCTGACAAACCGAGCGAAGCGAGAAGGCTCCGCGGGGCCTTCTTTCAGTGCGCTGCAACCGACCGCTTCAGAAGTCACGAACCTGCCGCTGCCGCCTGGGCCTGGCGCCCTGCGCTGGCCCTGTTCGGGGTTTGAGCTGGGCCCGGCCGGTCGTAAGGGGAGTACCTCGTCCACTCGTTTGGTATGGCAGGGGTACTTTGTCACAGCTTTATCTCCCTGTTCTCATGCCACGCCGTGCCATGCCATGCCGTGCCACGCCTTTACTGCTACAAAGGAGTTTACCATACCGGCGGTGTCTGTCTGTCTGTCTGCAGTGGGTTTGTGTCCCCGCGGGAGACAAGACACTGTTGCAGCTTGAGCTTCAGCTCGAGTACGCTTCAACATCACATCTTTTTGGCTTCGCAAACGAGAGCGAGATAGGGTCACGAATTGCTCATCCTCCATCCGCATCACAATCATCAACGATCCATCGAAAGGAGGCTTAGATATCGGCAGGCGCAATTGGCGGTATGGCTGACTGCCTGAATGACTGACTGCCTGCAGGTTCAGATCATTTGTACAGCTGTACAACCGTACAGCGCAGTGGTACAAGCTCAAACAATGTTGCATTGGGATGCCGTGTCTTCTGGCGTATTCATCGCTCGGCATGACGCTTGTCCTGACGCTCGAATTCGTCCGCATGCGCACTTGCGATAGCCTACGCATTGCCGTGATACGAAGTACGGTGTTTACGGTACGCCCGTGCCGGCCGTTCGTTGTGTGTGTGTGTGTGTCCCCTAACCTTACTAAACTAAATTCGTCTCTTCCCGCCATTTTGGTACTTTGTCCATCTGATGGCATAACTAGGTTCTCGAGCTAAGAAGGGGTAACTCGGCTTCCTTACCAATCCGAGCCCACGGAGCCCTATCGGTAAGCAACGCCCACTAATGCGATCGTGCCGGCAGGCCAGTGCGTGGGATTAAGATCTGAGGGTTGTCGATGGCTCATAACCTTTCAAAGTGATCGACCGCTTGGCGCGACATGTTGCCGATGATTCATACTCTGGTAGCTCGCACAGAGCAATGGAGCGAAATCTCGCCGACTCGGGTCGGTCTCGCATATGCTACCCTTACCCGACGAGACCAGTTGACGCCTTACTCGCTACAAGCCACACACTAGGTCCTTGCCTCGCCAGCTCCGGGCACCGTGTTTTGTTCGTTCGGACTTAAAGCATTGGGCGTGTGGTGGGTGGTAGACAACTCGTCATGTCGTACGCGTTATGTTTGGTCCCAACTTGCGCAGGATGAGTCGACGACAACCAGACATGCCCTGTTGCCGCGGCTCATGCTCTGCCCTAGGCACACTGGCATACAATACGAGTCCCTCTCGCGACAGCATTTCATGGGTCGAGGCTCACGACTGGTACATTGTGAAACCTCAAGGCAACATTACACGCCGCAAAGCCCGCCCTCGATCCAGGCGACCCAATTTCCCATCCCTTGTAGATTTGCTTACTATCGAACGGGACCCTATGGAATGTATTACCCCGTTGCCCGTTACGGATAGGGAGGTTCCCTCGTGGCTTTGCTACGATGGCTGATGCGAAACTCAATCCCCACACCCTTGCTTATTAGATACTCGATTCCCCACGGGCGGATTTCTAAGGGTTGCTTTGATGACCAATTTGGGTGGTACTTTTGCTCTTTATGCCAAGTTGCCAACCATTGACTGCCAAGCAGCCAAATACTAATCCGCAGCGGTAGCCAAGCGCGCCCTGTGATTCCTAATCAACTACTACCATGCCTCGGCCGTCAGCGAACATGTCTTGATGACTCCTCACCCGCGAAAAGTACCATCGTCCCGTTCTGGATGCTGCCTATGGCTTGCATGGAGCGGGGAGGGAGGCTCAATCTCCAATCTCCGCCCTTTCACCGACAAGTCCTCGAAACACAACCGCCGACGCGCAGATACTGGTGGCAGACACCCCCTGGGCAGACACGCAGCACGTCATATGCATATCCTGACTGCAAGCAAATGGACAGCATATACCGTACACTGCAAGTGACAAGCGGCTCTGCGCAGGCATCTGCCCTTGCCAAATCGTCGGCCTGAACCCGTCCAGGTTTCTCATCAGGCCAGACAAAAGCCCGCCCGGGGAGCCCATTTTCAATACGACTCTTGCACTTTTTTTTGCATTGCAGGCCGTACCACCATGTAGCAGCTGCATCCGGGAAGACGTTGCCGCGACGACAGAATCTCCCAGAACACCCAGGGCGAAGAAAAGCTCTGGCCAGAGATTTTCCCCGTATCCACTCCCAACGTACAGCCTCACCGCGATCTGCGTCTGGAGTTTTTTTCTCTGCTCTCTCCTGCACGCTGGCATCCACATGTAAAGTAGCATCTGCACAGTGTATTGCCCAAGTACCCACGGGCTCCACCTCTTTACCGCCGCGCAACGCAGAGGGAGAGAGATCCCCTGGTCAGTGCTCCCAATCTCAATCTGGACCGCATCTAATAAGTTACCTGGGGGTGATCCAGCACGGACGTGGCAGCGCATTGCATGTGATACGTACTTTAGTGTATTTCGTACGCCGCCAGCCTGTCGAGACACCGCGCTTCGTTGGCCTGACAAGTAGTGACGGGGCTTGGGTGGACAGCAGCTCCTCAAGGTGAAGGCCCCCCCTGACCGTAAGTGATGTAGGCATCTACAGACTACCTAGGTATAATCCAGCCCAGATTCATCCCAACAACATAAACAAAACATGGTGCTTTGCACCCGTTTCACCGGAGACAGCCCAACCCATCTGGCCCAAGGCAGCCATCGTCGTCGGCTGGTTCCCGGATACGATCAGAGAGGGTTGCTTCCTTTCCTCTGATGCCCAACCAACCAACCAACCAACCACATACAGAACAATGCCCATCTCGCCAAGTCGCAATCTCGGAACGATACGCGTTCAGCGCTGCTGCGCCCGCGTCGGTCCCGGCATGGGAAGTAAGGAAATGTGGAGCCAGGAAGGTACACCACATAGCCTGGGGGGGGCTGGCTTACCCACCCCATTCTTTTGTGACACGTGTGCACGAGCCATCAAGATCTGACATTTGTACAGATGTATTGTACAAGTACCTCTCTCTGTCGACTGCAAGACGTCTTTGACGATCCTCCCGCTCGGATGTCTCCAGAGTCTCTCCGCGTGCGCGCGGGCCCGTGTATGTGCAAGTGTGCTGCAGCATTGTTCCGTGCCGTTTCCGTCGTCGAGGCCAGGGACCTCGGGCGGTAATTGCTCTCCGAGGGTCCTTCTGCTGCGCGGAACTTCCTTTGGCGGGCGGCCAGACGGGGATCAGGAATACGCCCTGCCAAGCACACACAACCTCGTGGCTCACCAAAGCCACGGGATGGATGAGCTCCCTTGGCCTTACTATGTACTTCTTTTTACATTCTTTGGCGTTGGTTGGTCGGCCCACGGATCATCCGGGGGCCCGCGCGCCAGCAAGTCCCTTTCCATGATGGACTGTCTAGTTCCAAGCCATGGGACCCGAGCTGCTGGGTCCTCCATCTCCCATAGCAAAGAACCATGTCGAGGTGGTACTTGGGGGAAGGAGTTCGGCGTCGGCTTCTGCAAAGGACGCGCCGAATTCCTGAACCCGAAAGCGCTGAACCCTTGAAATGGAAAGCGATGACCCCCCTCAGCCCCCCCCGGTCCCGTAGCTGCCGACTGAGCCACATTTTTCTCTTGACTTTGTGTTCAGAAACTCGAGGAAGTCTCTCTGGATTAGAGTTTTGGAATTGCTCGGCGACTTGCGGATCGTTTCTCGTTTTCTCGACTCCGTCGCCGGCGGACGCGGATGCGTCGGAGAGAGGCCGCTCCCCCAGTGATGGCACACACCTCTGGGGACGAGATGAGACGACAAGACCGATGTTGCGCGAGTTTGGGACGAACCCAACAGGTTCCCCCAAGTCAACTGCTGTAACCAGCAATTTTCAACGAAATGTATTGCGCTTTCTGTCTGGAGACAAATTCGGCAGTTGCCTCCATCCGTTCGTTCCTGCAGAGATGACCGGACGCAGTGCGCACAAGAGCGCCCGAGCTTTTCCCCCTCCGTCCACCGAGCAGACCGTGCTTGCTTCTGCGCGAGCGACAGGTGCAGGGGTGTGAGACCCACCTGTAGGGCTGAACACACACACACACATCTGATTGCTTCTGCTCGTCAGAAAAATCTCACCACACACACACACAGCCTTTCCCGCAAATGCTGCTGCAGCAAGCCACAGAAACAAGTGCTTACTTGTCACACGCGCAGTTCTTCGCATTCGCAGGCTCTTGCTTCTTTCTTCCTCCATTCGGCGGGACAAGACAAGCCCAGCAAGTAAGCTGCCTCATTACTGTCTTGTCTGCAGCATTTTAGGGCCCTTTTGTCCACACCCCCGCCTGGCTCTTATGGGGCGAGTGGGAAGCAACGTGACACCGCCTTGCTCCATCATGCCTATTCAATCTCTCCCTCCCGCTCTCTCTCCACACCGACACTTTGCTGCCTGTGCGACGAAGCAATCAGTAACAAAATTGGCACAGCTGGGCGGTTTGTGATTCGGCTTGGCCCCTGGAGGTAATATGTTTCACACTCTTGTGAGAGAAAGAGCGGTGCCGCCTGATGAGCCTCGGGCCGCCCCGTTTTCCTCATTCTTCAGATCACCATGATACACAAAAGAATGACTCTGAGTGAGGATCACGCCCGCCAGATCAGTATGAGCCATAGCAGGCACGGCTCGTCAGGGTTCCTTTGGTCGGTGGTGTGTACGTAATCTCGAGCAACCGAGAATCTTCACACGCGGGACGTCTCGGCGGACACGCCCGCTGTCGTAGATCATTCCTGTCCTTTCCGTTCCGTTCATCACACATACGGAAAAAAAACAAAAAAGGAAGCGAAAACCCCGTATACGCCCGTCTTACGAACCCCGTAATCCGTCACCCCGCCAGACCTGCTGTGCCACGTGCGTGTCCCACTGGGAGCTCTGTCCTCGCACGGGTCCCCGAAAAGGCGGGATCGCCCTTCTGTGCTCCCGTCCAGGGTTTCGAGCTGCAGCAACTGTCTTATGTGCATATTGCGCGAGGCTTCGTGGTTTGATGCCGTTCGAGGGGAGGCTTAGCATCTTTACTTGTTTGGGCCTGGCTGTCCAACATCAGCCCTCTCTTCCTTGCCTGTGTGGTAGGGCTGCGTCAACTAACGAACGTCCTTGAAAGGAGCAAAGAGTCCCCCTCCCCCCCCGGCTTCTTCACTCGGATCTTTCTACATTGGGGGCTTCTTCCCACCACCTTGTCTTGTCATCGGCCAATGTCCGA
The DNA here is from genome assembly GCA_026120015.1 of Dendrostoma leiphaemia. NCBI lineage: Eukaryota > Fungi > Ascomycota > Sordariomycetes > Diaporthales > Erythrogloeaceae > Dendrostoma > Dendrostoma leiphaemia. The sequence goes on from JALRMF010000224.1 coordinate 34,694, forward strand.
AGAAGAAGAGAAAAAGACCCATCATCGTCATCATCAGTCAGGCGAGATCTGCCACCCCGGAACAGAAGAGATGGGCGCGTGTCGGCGTTAAAGAAGGCATGCTGGGGTTCCCGCCCTGCGCCCCGGATCGACAGCGAGTGTCCCTGCAGTCCGGAATGAGAGAGAGTGACAGACCGAGAGAATATGTCTCGGCAAGACCCACTTGTCCGAGTCTCCGGGTCCGTCCTTGCCGTGTGCGAAGCTGTATGTACAAAACAATGTGCAATTCGTACTGTACGATTAGTACCGTAGATAGGTACCATACTCTGTAATTACCTACATGAGTAATTCACCAACCAACTCTGATCGGCCATTGTACGGGCTCGAGAGCCATGCCCGGGCCAGAGGAGAAGGAAGCGGCTGCCCTTCAGGGCTCGGGGAGGAACCCTCTGACAGGCGCTGACAGGGCGTGACGCAACGCTGGAACCCTTGGCGGAAACATACCAGGCGGGAGCCCGGGTCGGATTTCATCTCAACCCTTCTCCTTCCTCGGCCCCGAGGCGTGCACTCAGACTTTCGCCGAATCGCGGTGAGGGAGGCCGGGGCCCCGTTTGAAGCCAGATTGATCTTGACCTGCGTATCTACGATCCCACACAAGCCGTTTGACTCTGTAATGTTTAGCATTCTGGGTCTCGTCTCCCATAGATTCAGTACTGGGCTTTGGAACCCGTAAGCTTCGGTCTGCAACATAATTGTGGTTTCTCCTAGATTTCGGCCGTTCCACTGTGGCTGACGGACGTCCTTGGAAACAACGCTCTCCTGACACAGCCCGGCCAGGGCGAACAACCTCACCTCTGGTCGTCCTGCCCTCTCTCGCCAAGGTCAGGCAGCACAGTAATGTAGTCAATCTCAGATCATCCACCAATGGACATCTGGCAATGTTTTTTATACAAAAATAACAACAAAAAAAAGAAGAAGAAAAGCTCCGTGATTAGGCCTCGCCAATATCAGCAGAGACGCAGGCCCCGCCCATGACTTGGTTCTCAACCCGGCTGAAGCGAAGCGCACACACTCGATGCCGCAGGGCTCTCACCTCCATGTCCATGTTCCCGTGCCTGGTTTGAAACAGTCGTGCCCACCCGACATAGGCCTGCTCGAGTTTAAGCCTCAATCAACTCGATCCCATAATCTTAGACCTGAGATTAGCCCCCCCCCCCCACCTCCCTCTCTCTCTCGGAAAAAAACCCCGACCGACCAACCCAGCCAGCAGTGCAGCAAGCTGCCCTGGCTGCCCAGGTGCTTGGTTTTTGAGCCTCAATTTTGTGGACTTCCCTCCGCCCACCCCACAACCCAATCGCCGTAGCTGATGGCAACCCTATGGAGCTTCCTCTTGATTGAAACATCCATTCCATCTGAGATAAACAACTTCGACTGTCCAAAAATATCCTGTCACTTGACACGACCGCGGAGTGGGGGGGGGGGGGTGGATCTCGCAGCTCTCAAATTACATAGTACCCTGATACTCAAGTAGACAATGACTGCTTGCCTTTTTTAAAAATATCCTGTCACGGAAGATCCTCATCTCGATCTTATGGCTCCCACTCTCGGAGGCGGAGCTCGACGGAGAGGAGACATCGGGGCACGGTACGAAGGAGGAGTAGCACCCCGGGCCTTGTCCCCAGGGTACGGTGAGCGAAGAGAGATTATACGCCGGTGACACATGATTCAGCCCTACGGTCGTATTCCGCTTGCCGGGCTTCGATCTCCTCAAGATTCAGCCCTACGGCTTATCCACCTGCAGGTGCGTGCGTTACGGGGATTATGTCTGCAGCCCGGAAAGGGGGGGGGGGGTCCTTTGTTTGGGGGCGGCAGGGCGGAAGAAGCACAAGAGCGGTCACTCCTTGGGGGCGGGGGGGGGGGGGTGAGATGCCGGGAACGACGTGTGTACCCTAGGCCTGGTGACACGGTGGTAGGTGTCATGCAGCTTGGTGGTGGTTTGGACTTGCTCCGTCAGCACCTCGGGGTGCTAGCCAGCCCCCGGGCTGTTCCCGAACGGCGATGTCTGTGAGGCTTAAGTAATGTTCTGGGGGCCATTGCCGCATGCTCGCATCCTGCTGGCGAGGTCCGGTGCGTGTGTTGACGAGGCGAGGGTGTGTCTGTTGCCAACTGAGGATGGTCTTTCCTAAGCTCTCGGGGCGACTGAATCCTGTATCATGTTCTTCAGCGGCGAGCCGTGGCGAATTCGAGATATGGACGCGCCCGGATTGGCAGACTGGTCTCACAAGTGTGTCTCCAGGCCTGACAACTGCAGGTGGCCCTCACGAGGCTGCCCTATCATCCCATCTGGCTTGTCCGGGCTTCACACACAATAACGGGTCCTGCTTTTAGTCTCAACTCCTCCTTCTGTCAATGTCTTGACGGTCTTCTAAGTTCTTCATCTGACCGCCTCCGCCCTGCGGGTCGCCTGGACCTGCTCATGATTCTGTCTTCCTGGCTGGCTTTGACTGCTTCACACAACATCTGTGGTCTCATCAACGGAAGATCTGAAAAGGCGTTTACAAGAAGCTGAACAAACCGCAGAGAATATACCTACCTACCTAGGTAGGTATGTGGAATGTGGCCCCGCCCCGGTTCGCGTCTTGGCTTTCCTGTGTTTGCAATCCTTTGTTTGACCACATCTCCCAGCCCCGGAGGCCACTTCTCTATCCGCAAGCGATCTGGATATCGTCTGCTGCTGAGATATGTTGTCAAGGGTGCCCATTTGGATGAACCATGTAGCCTTGTCTCGTCAACTCGGACTCGAGCAAGGTACAGAACTTAATGAACCTCGCCATCGGACGCTTTAGCAATTCTCCTCTTACCTAGGTAGGTCTTATTCCAGGACTGGAGCATTGCTCATCCGAGAGTCATACCACAATACATTTTCGAGGTACATCTGACGCTTCGCTACTTTTAGTGACGGACTCGAGGACATGCGTTGTCGGGAGAGGCACATCAGTGCGTACGCGGAGAGTGAAGAATGTACGCTGATGTATTGGCTCTCCTCCTTAGTGTCGGGTATACTGTAGCGGTAACAGACAGGGCGCGGTCCGCCGAGCATCTCCAAAGTTGGGGCAACCCCAGAGGAGGTTCCACCTCCACCAGCAGGCCTGCGGCAATGATACGGAAATGCAATATGCCGAGCAGACTGATGATCCCCCGTGCGGCGAGAGCTGCTTCGCTCGAGCACCGGGCCGGGGCCGCTAACAACGACATGTGCGGGGGTTTGGAAGGAGCAAAAACAAAACGCGCGAGGGCTGGAAGGCTCGGGATATATACGTGTGGATTGGGGGGGGGGGGGGGCAAAACGCAACTCCGAAATATTGTTTGGCAAATATAATTCCACCCTTCCTCCGGGGCATACATTTGCGCATTTTCACATGTGTGCAACCACACATCTTGACGACGCGTGCGCAAGATACGACGAGACCATGTCGAAGCCGACGGACAGTAAGATCGAGAACGCGGCGTCGTCGCTCCACCTCGAAGGCCATGAAAACATCCAGTTCAGCGAAGAAGAGGAGCGCGCCCTCTTGCGGAAGGTTGATAGGCGCCTCATTCCATGTGTCTGGATCATGTATCTGTTGAGCTATGTAAGTAAGCCTGGTGTCGACACCACCACCCAATACTTCTTGTCCCGCAACCTCGGAAGACTGCATGTGCTACCAGATGGCGGAGCCTTGGCATGGTCTTCCGTCCGCCTCATTCCGATTATGGTCTTACCTTACCCGGGCGTTGCTTTGACAAGACGTCAGTGTGGAATTTTGAAGCTTGCTGACGAGACCTGACTATAGCTTGATCGCAGCAATGTTGGAAATGCCTACACTGTAAGTAGAGTGTTCTCTTCTCGGCGACCAGACTAAACCACTGAAACCATATATCCACGGCCAATTGTATTCTGACCGAATCTATCTGGGACAGGGAGGGATGGGGACCGAGCTGAAGATGACCAGTACCGAGTACTCTATTGCTCTTTTAGTGTTCTTTATAAGCTGTAAGTATCTGTTCTCTCTGGTTGGCCGCCCACTCTCGAGTTTTGAAAGAAAAAGGCTTCCACAAGGCAACACTTCGGGCGTCGAACAAGATTTTGCTGACATTGAGCAAGATGTGCTCTTCGAAACTCCATCCAACATGATTTTGACAAGGGTTCGGCCCAGCGTTTACATGCCCGTGAGTCCCTCCCTACCTAGGCACCCACAAAACTTCTGTGTATGCGACGGCACGTCCCCGGACACGTTCATCCACTTTCAGTCCCGACCATTGCTAAAGAAACCCTCGCCAGACTCTCATGTTCGTCTGGGGAGGCCTCTCCATGTGCGTGGCAGCCGTACACAGCTGGCAGGCCCTCGCAGGCCTGCGCTTCCTCCTCGGCATCCTCGAGGCCAGCTTCGCCCCCGGGGTCCTCTTCCTGCTGAGCGCGTGGTACAAGAAGGCCGAGCTCGGCCGCCGCTACGCGGGCTACTACACCGCCGTCGCGCTGTCGGGCATGTTCGGCGGGCTCATCGCGGGCGGGCTCCTGCAGCGCCTCGACGGCGCCCACGGCCTCGCCGGCTGGCGCTGGCTGTTCCTCGTCGAGGGCGCGGGCACGTGTCTCGTCTCGCTGGGGGCCTTCTTTGCGCTCCCGGACTTCCCGGCCACCACGCGCTGGCTCACGCCCGCCGAGAGGCGGCTGGCGAGCCTGAGGCTGGCCGGGGATGATCTCGGGGACACGCAGGCCGGCGAGGTCGTGGGCCACGGGGCCGCGCTCAAGATGGCGCTGGCGGATTGGCGGACGTGGGCTTTTGTCTTGACTTATATGATGACGACGGGAGCTCAGACGATCCAGTATTTCATCCCTGAGCTCGTCGAGGTAGGTGTAGCTGCGCTCCCTTTTTCCCCTCCGGCACCCTCAGCCTTGACCCCAGTCCTTTTCTCTTCCTGCTACCGGATAATGTGCGACTGACGCTTTCCTCCTCCTCGTCAACTAGCTCCTCGGATACTCAGGCTTCGAAGTCCAGTACTATACCGCGCCCATCTACGTCTGCGCTTTCGTGGCCATCCTCGCCTTCTGCTTCTCCTCGGACTATTTCAAAGAGCGAGCCCTGCACCTGGCCGCCGCCTCAGGCCTCGCCGTTGTCTGCTTTGCCACCACCCTCGGTGTGCTGAACGCCACGGGACGATACGTCCTCTTGTGCTTCGGCGTGGCTGGTGTCTACGCTGCTTGTGAGTACCAACACACCAGAACATCAATCCCGGGTGGCCTCTCGGCTAATGTGTTTACCTATTAAAGGCCCGCTCGTGAGCATTTATGTTTCCAATTCCAGTGAGTATATCGTCCCATGGACAACAGCTACCGAGCGATCCGAAATGTCTTGAAAGCTGACGCACCTGTGACTAGTCCCCCATCCCTCCGAAAAGCGCGCCATCGTCCAAGCGACTGTGAACGCCCTTGGCAATAGTGCCTCAATCTGTGAGTTGCAGCCCCCGTTCTTGACCTGACCTTGAACACGTCGGCAGGTCGCTATAACGGCAGTGTGCGGGAAGGTCAGCATGACTAACTTGACATCCTCAGATGGTTCATTTCTCTTCCCGAGCGGCTCCCAGGATCACAACCGTACGGGCTTCGCCGTCACCATGGTCTTCATGGTCGTCGCCATGGCCATGGCGTTCCTCTTGCGGTATCTGCTCGCAAAGTACCCCTATCCGGAACTAACTAGAGCCCAAGCGCCTGGAAGCACCGGGAAGAAGAATGACGGGACGGTTGCGAGGGCCTAGCAGGCAAACTGTCGAGGAGCAATCACTTTGCACGCGGCGAGAGTCATTGCTGGGATTGGGAACCGGAACGCCTAAAAATACCCAGGTATCTAGATAATACACATGAGTATACCAGACCGTCTCATGCGTGCATGGACTGGTACACGCCAATGTCGAGCATACCAGGACTCGCAAGATATCGAAGTACGGGAAAAGCACCTCAATTTACCCAGGTAGGCCGACGAATCGATGGTGAACAGCAGAAATCCTCCCTGCGACTGCTCCATTTTTTAGTACCTAGGTACGTTCAGAGGATCGTTACGTGTGGGATGAATTTTATTTGAGACTGACGTTCTGGAGCCTTTCAAGTACTCATGGACCCAGACGCCCCTTGGTACGGACTGTACGTGAAGACCGATGCTCGTTGGGACCTAGGCACACAGTGACACGATCTAGGTAGCCACAGAGGTAAAAAGTCTCTATCGTTTAATCGCTGGGAAGTGCATTTTTGGGTAGATCTATAATGCAGTGATCCCATCTATATCCAGCTTCATTTTTCAGCTCCCCTTTCATGAATGGCCTGCGTGGTGCTCGTGCACACCAGACTGCTCACGACGATGTCCACCCGGCAGCTTCTCGGCCGCGGCATATTCGAACGGATTCTCCTCCATACTCTCCCGATCACCCCTGTGCCTGTGCTCCCTCACATCCTTCTCGGCGGCACTGCCAACACTGGCCACGTCCTCCGTCTCGCTGCTGTCGCTCCCCTCCCCGACCTCGTCGGCAGCGCTGCTCGTCTCACCAGCGCCGTCGCCGGCGCGCCCCTTCTCCGCCCGGCCCTCCTTGTTGTCGTCGCCGCCGGGCTCGGGCGTGGGCGCGAAGCGGCTCTTGATGCGGATCTTCTCGCCGTACCTATAAAAGAGGAACGGGATGAGCGCGAGCAGCGCGCCCACGCCTCCGATGACCGAGCCGCCTGGAGACTGTTAGCATATGGGAACAAACCACAGAGTAGCTTTGGGATCTGTGACAGTAGGAGGGGGATGCCTACCAGGTCCTATCCCAAGAGCGGTGAACATCTGGTTTGTGAACAAGGGCGCGGCTGCGCCGCAGGCAGAACGCGCCACGGTGTTTGCCGCGATTGCGCTCGCTGCAAACATGAGGTAGGTATCAACAAGGTCTGTCACAGGGGCAGTAGGTCAGCATGAGAGTTTCTTCTGTTGGTGAGGGGGAAAAACAGATGGCTATCGTCTTCCCGTGAAGAGACTATTGAGACTTACAGTTCAAGAACGACACGAAGATGCACAACATGGCCGCCGCCAGGAACACGCCCGCGATCGTGGGAACAATCCAGTGCACATAATTGTAGTTTGCGGACCAGGCAAACCAGAACATGGCCGCGGCGAGCACCGGACCGCCAAACATGGCGGTGCGCAGCCTGTCTTCGGCCTTGATCGCGACGCCCTGCTTGGACTTTTTGGTCTGGTAGCGGGTGTCCGCCAGAATGATCAGGGAGCCCAGGGCGGCGCCAACGATGAGGCCGATGAGGGGCAGCTCACCAACGCCTGCGTTCCAGCCGCGGTGTTCCTCGAAGACGATGGCTTGTTATAACGGTCAGTCCGAATTTATTCTCGAGGGATCCAGGAGAACGTGGAGACACTCACGGTAGATGGCGAAGAGCATGTAAAGCAGCAGATAGACTACCGACATGTAGATCGCACACAGCAGCGAGATCGGATCCAGCAGGATGATCCACGGCCTGGTCAGCGCGACCTGGTAGATGCGCATGAGCGACTGGTTCGTCGTCTCGATCGGGGCCTTGACGTCTTCGTATCCCGGGATCTGAGCCCGCCTGATCCTCTTCGCCTTGGAGTACAGGATCACAGGCCCGTAGGTCTCGGGGATGGTGAACATGAAGATGGCAGTGAAGCCGCCCAGGAACAGCAGCACGTAGAAACTCCACCGCCAGCCCTCGACGCCCTTGGTCAGCTGCAGGAATCCAGAAATCACGGGGCCGAGCGCCGGACCGGCCCAGACCATCAGTGAGACTACAGGAGTTCCTGGTTAGTATTTTGCCCTTCAACGGTTTCACGAGATGTCTCTGGAGATGTCTTGGGAGGTGTCTCATGAGGGAAAAAGAATCACAAAGAGACTTTGCCTCATAATACACCTCACAAGACAGCATGTTGGGAAATCTTGGGTGTGCAGTAGTGACCTACACCCGGCCATGGCGTTGCCTCGCTCGAGCGGCTGCCACAGATCTGCGAGCACGCCGGGGGCGTTGCTGAGCGGCGCCGACACGAACGTGCCCGTCAGGAAACGGCCCACGAGGAGGCTTCCGAAGTTGGGCGCGAAGGCGCACAGGAAATTGAAGGCGATGTATGCGATGAAGGTGATGTAGAAGATGGGCCGGCGGCCGTAGAACTCGCTGAGGGGCGCGAAGAGCAGGGGCCCGGCGCAGTAGCCCAGCAGGAAGAGGGTGATGGTCAGGCCCGCGGCCTCGGCAGAGACCTCAAAGTACTCCTCGATGCTCTCGAGACAGCCGGACGGGCTGGCCGAGGCGAAGGTCGCGTTGACGACGAGCAGCACGGCGCATATTGTGATGTAGGTGCGCCTGGCAAAAGACCAGTTGAGGGGGTTCTCGATGTCGTCTTCGTCAAAGGTGAGGTGGCCGTCATCGTTGAGTGCCGGCGGGTGGTCCTCGGAGTGCTCGATGTTTCTGCTCCGGTACGGTTTGGCTGTCGGCCGAGACAGGATTCTTGTCACCCCAACCATTGTGACTGAGGAGGAATGCCCGCTTTCTGTGTTGGCGCCGTGTGTAAAAATGAGTGCTCTACCGAGCGCACAGGCGTTTGTACAGGCACAGTTTCAGTATGCTTGTGTTGGGACATGAAGAAGCAGTGTCACTGTACCAGCAGCGGAGAAGAATATGACCCGTACCTTTTGGCTCGCTGGCCATGACGGCTACTAAAGATACCGCTCATTACAAATGCGCTCTCAAAGGACGTCACAGTGGGCACGATCAAAACTCTGTACTACCTAATAATCAACTATCCACTCTGGTCGTTGGTGAATTACGTCAATGTCGGTTTTTGGGGCCGCCTTCGGACTTAAAAGGATTGCTCGGGAGTTCGCGAGCAAGGCGAGGAGCATTAGCCCCGGCTGCCGTTCGCCGTTCTGCCCGGTGGGCGATCATGGTGGGTGGGCCGTGAAAGATCGACAAAGGCAGCTAAGAGAGACGATCGCATGAACGGACGCTTGATCTGATGCCGCCAGTGCCGGAGTCTTGCGACACACCAGACCAGACACCGAGCATTCGGGTGCAGTCCACTCTTTTTACTATGCAGGTACGTGCATGGTCATAATACGAAGGGTCCACCTACTTTGATATGGTGAGTGATACTGACAAGTTGACGGGTCTACAGAGTAGACCGAACAAGACATGTCCGTCCGGTAATTCCGGCGTGGCCTCGGAGGCTCTGCAGCAACCACGGCCGTGGGCTTGTCCCTGACGAGCTCCTCGAGGCTTGCCTTTGTGCTTCTGGCAAGATCGCAAGCAGCACGGCAGTGTGCTTGTCTGTCAACAAGTGTTGCCGGGAATGCGTCGTACCGGTAATATTGTCGCTTGATACGACGGCGCCCTTCTAGCTTAGCGGCCCGTCCCCGAGGCAAATTCAACGCTCGGGATGATGTCATGAAGTACGGCATGCACGTGGTATGGACACGGCCCGGATCCGGATCCTTCGGAGCCGATTTAGCATCGCAGGAACGGCGCTGCTCCATCTGTGAATCCCTACCCGCAATTGCTGCACTCTCCGCAATCTCACAGCTTTACCTCTAAGTGGCCAGGTTGCTTACGACAGCCCGACTTCGCGGCTTGAAATCCTTTACAAACATAATTTCGTTCAAATTTAACTCGATAATCGTCAAATTGGCTGAAAACACTACAACCTTGGAATTTCAAATATTTGTTTGTAGGTGGTAGGCGGAACAGCGGAGAAGTGCTTTTTGGTCTCCCTCTGGGCAGGGTTGTCAGCCCACCTCCAGCAGGTGCCTGCTGCCACACTGCCTCTCTCTCAGCCACGCTCGAGTAGAATTCAAAGCGATCTATCGAAAGGCGGGCTTGCTCCCCTCCTTCTGCATATGAAACAGCGGGATATACACTCATTATGAGGTTGCACAACATCCCAAGTGAATAATCACTAGTCCTCAGATAGGCAGCATCTCCGGCGGACCACACACACAAGCGCCGCATTGTTCAGACAAGGCTACGAATCAGCAAGCCTGTCTTTTGATATGAAGGCTGGCGCGCGACCGACCTCGGCACTCTACATGATCTCTGGAAGCACAACAGAAAAGATGACGCGATTTTGACGCAGCTGGCCCCGTGACTGGTGACGAGGTCGCCAAAGCCACCTACGTACAAGTGGTAGCAGACTCAGAAATATATACCTGTAGACACTGGTCAAACTGTGAAGGGCTGACCGCAGATTACCTGTTGGTTCCAGAGAAGCAAGTTCACAAGTCATCATCTGTCAATTACTTTGTGTGTATATTGATCTGAATTAGACACGCCAATGTGTCTTTCCTGGCACAGTGCGACAACAATTCGTGTATTTCTAGTAACGTTGGAGGCATGATGCCAGGCTTCGGCTGGTTTGTTGGTGAATTTACGTACAAAACTTGCCATCAGTGCTGAGTGACCTGGCAGTGTCTTGCAGAGTGGTTGCGATGCTAGGGCCTAAACTGTACATTGTAAGTACTCAGAGGGGAAGTGTTCCTTTCGATATGAAGATGAACATAAGGTGGCGGGCGCCACAAGATCCCGAGACATTGAGCGGGCTGTGCAGACCGTTACATGGGAATTCTGGAAGTGTATTATGGTAAGCTTCTGAAGCGCAGTGTAACATACAAATAATCAGACTAGTGCAGCCCACTCCAACCGATACGAGGTACCTAGGCAGGTTGTCTGGCTTCTCCCGAGGTCTTTCTGAGGTCATTTCCTTTCAAGGCTTTCTGTCAAAAGCGCTCCTTCTCTTGCTGTCTATAACTGTTCTCGCCTACCAAGAAACACAGTGGAGTGCTGTGGCTACCGGGGAATCAAATCTGTGGCTGTAGGTGGCAGCACTGAGACACGAAATGAACACGTCTGGTGATGGGGACAAGCTACGAGGTCACCAAACCCCGTACGTGAGTTCCTCTTCACCCGGCGGTCTTTCGAACCTGCAAAGTCGACGATCGTCGCTCAGCCAAAGCGATCAAAGTGAGATCTTTGTCGATGCCAGAGACACTTGGGAATTTGAGCCCACGCCGCCGAACAATGTTCAAGCTTCGCTTCAAGACCAGTCTGGACAGCCCGTCGCCCTCGGGTAAGTGATTCATGTTTCGCATAAACCTACCAAAAACTCATTCCAGGCACGATTTCTGATTTGTTCCACCAGAATTCCTCCCACTTCACATGATCGGAACAGATATGATGACAATAAGAAGCAGCTGGAAATGGCGGAGTGGCTTCAAACTCAAGCACAGAGACGGGACGCTTACGATCAAGTAGCTTACAACGACTTCGACATTGACGACCATAAACACCGTGACATGCCAAAGCCGCACATACGCAGGAGAGACCAGTTTCTTTCACAGTCCGAGACTGTCTCAGAGTCAAGAGTAGAAGCTCTGGCGCCGGATCCAGAGGCTCAGGCTATCCAGCCCGCGCCAGCAGGAGTCTTGTCAACGCCAAAATTAGCGCTACCTCCGAGGGTCGTCCCCAACGAACCTCGCATCAGCGATGCAGGCACAAGCTCACTTCAACTTCATGGTCGGTTTGGAGTCCAGTCTTCGTTACCTCCCACTGATTCCAGTCCCGTCACTACATCCGAAGGCCTCGAATCAGTACAACCAGCTTCTTCCATTATTGGTGCCTCGGCGTCCCAAACAGACGGCGAAACGAACATCAGATACGACAAAAGATGCGATGTGTGTACTAGACATCTTCGAGAAACTTGGTACTGCAATGTCTGCAAGTACTATGCTTGCAATACTTGCTGGGACATTCAGTTTGTTCACAGACAACCGACAAGGAGCAGCCGTGGAGGAATTCCACATGAGAAGACTGATCCCAGGATTGCAGAAAAGGTGCACAGGGTCATGTTTCCGCCTGTGGATGAGTGGGCTAGAAAGCAGCTCTACCGAGACGACGAGATCACATCTTGGTTTGGCAGGGCACCCTCCAGGACTCTCTGTCGTGCGCAGTCGTTGACGCTCCTTGTCAGGCATCGAAAGACCCAGTGACTTCGGACCACCCATGTTCCAAGACTACGGACGGTTTGCGGAACTCATGACCAACACTGATCCAATTAGGAATGACCAGGGCAATAGTTTTGTCGAGAACGAGAGATCCCTAGGCCGTGACAACAGAACTCCGAGTCTGGTGTCTTTTGTGGGTCAGACAGGAGCCGGGAAAAGCACTCTAGTCAAGCTCCTGATCGAATTCCGCCTTCATGGTTCAGAAAGGTACTGCAGCCCTGTAGTAGGCGCTCCCGGCGCCCACTTGCCAACATCCGAAGAAGTGCATCTTTACATGGATCCTCGAACTGCGGATTCCCATGGACCCATTCTGTACGCTGACTGTGAGGGCTTGGAAGGGGGTGAGCGAGAACCTCTTGGAGCGAAGTTCAGAAAAAAGAGACAAAAGGATGATGATGCCAGAGAGAAGGCATTGAAGAACAACAAGGTTATCTCGGAGCGTGAGCTGAGATGGGCAAACGGCCCTTTGGAGCGAAGCCGAGAATTCGCCGTGACAAATCTCTATCCAAGGCTTCTTTATACCTTCTCGGACGTCATAGTCTTCGTGTTGCGCAATCCAAGGTAAGGCGCCTGCGTGGTAAGCCAATGCAAATCGCCACCAAGTTATACTGACATCTCGGGCAGAGTCGTTGAACACGTATTTGAGAGGCTCATCACATGGGCAGCAGCAGCAATCGAGACATCATCAAACCAGCCTGTGCTTCCTCATGCCATCATTATCCTGAATGCGTCAGAGCACGATATTGATGAGAAGCTTTGGGATGTCCCGGAAAATACGGAGAACATTTTGGAAGATCTCGCTCGCACTGTAAACCACAACGAGACTTTCAAAACGTGGGCCCAGTTTTGGAGGGAGCGGAACAAGCCCATCAACACACTGACCGACTTGGTTCTCTGCTACTACAGCTCAGTTCAGGTATGGAAGTGTGGCTTAAGTTTGCAGAGCTTTTGATACTGACAGCGTCATAGATCCTACGAATCCCGCAAGACGGTCGGCCGAAGCTTATGCAAGAGCAGATAGGGAAGCTCTATGAAAGCACTGTGACTGCTTGTATTGCATCCCGATGCGCGAGAAATCGCCTGCGAATGCTTCTTGATGTCGAAGATCTGCAGTCCTATCTACAGGAAGCTTTCACTCATTACACGAGCACTCTAGACTCCCCTTTCGACTTCGTCCAAGCCTCATTCCGCAACTCGCCGATCCCTCGGGACTTCGGCGGAAACATCTTGAAGCTCGCGCTCATTGTCATGGACATAATACAGGCGCGAGATAATACCACGATAGATGCCCGTCGTATATTCTCGGAACTCGCATACATGGTGGCGTCGTGCATCATGCTCGACAATGCGCGAAACAAGACCAAAGGTCAGCTACCGTCTCCTGCGGACATGTAGGGCATGGTCCAAGCTAAATTGACGCAGGAAACGCGTTGAAAATCTTCGAAAACTATGTGAATCACCTGGATGATGCGCTTGAGAACTTTTGTGACCACCACTCCCCTTGTGAGTTTGTAAGCTCCGACATGAAAAGGTGTGTCAACGTGCGCGTCGGTCACCAGTCGAAAGGCCACCAGTCCAAGGACGGCAAGGTCTTCGCAGTTGGCGACTACGTTTCCAGCTTCTCATTCAACGTCTACTACAAGGAGTTCCGAGACAAGGTCTTTTCTTGCCTAGCAGCCTTGCTGAATGAGCTGGCCCCGCGCGTGCAGGAAGGCGGCGCGGAAGTCAACGTGGCTGCTACCATCCACAGAGAAATGGTTCTGACGAAGTTTTTCCTGCACACCACGGCGGAGGGGAACCGGACATCGGAGCGCGAGAGTTTCCTCCATAGCCACACAGCTTGTTTCTGTTGCCTCTTCGGTCAAGCAGAAGTACAGCTGCCCTGTGGCCATGTCATCTGTGAGCCATGCCTGGCCACTTATGGAAAGTCGAGAGGAGAGACAGAGTATGAGCTCGACAGGTGTCCCATTGAGGGCCCATTGAGCTTGGATGGATCCTCTGGAAGGTCACCCTGGAGGATCGAAACGAAGCCCAAGGCAGCCGGGATCCGTGTATTGACTTTGGACGGGTGAGTGTTTCAGTTCACATGGCCCCGTGGCGAAGACCGACATGAAAGTCTCGCTAATTCTGGAAACAGCGGAGGTATTCGGGGAATCGTTGAACTGCAAGTGCTGAAGTGCCTGGAGAATGCTCTCGGCGGCCTTCCGATCCGGTGCTTCTTCGACCTGATTGTGGGAACAAGGTTTGTCTTCCGCATCGACATTTGTTTGTCCAGGCAGCGACATTGTTATCTAACATGGTCTCAGCACGGGCGGGCTGATAGCGCTTGGTCTCGCAACTATGAAATGGAGCGTTGACGAATGCATGGAGAGGTTCGAATCACTTTGCGACGGAGCCTTCACAAGACGCTCAGGAGGCGGTTTACCCATCATCGGGGCCATGATCGAGAACTACCACCACTCCAAGTACGAGACTACGCCACTTGAGGGAGTCTTGAAGACTGCTTTCCCTGAAGACTTGCACCTACTTGGTGGACGTCTCCCAGCAGAGCTGTGTGGATCCTGTCCCAAGGTGGCTGTAACAGCGACATCTCTTGCCGGAAACAAGACTTACGTGCTTGCCAACTACAACAGGTCAGATTCTCGTCGGGGCCATGGTAAGTCTTGTTACATTCTGTCACGTCAGGACCATGGAGTTGATGGATTTCACGTGCTAGTCAACTATCATTTCCAGCGACCAGAACGCGTTGACGAAGAGCTGAAGATCTGGGAAGCGTCAGTTCAGCCCCTTTGCCATTACTTTCCGGCATGAGTCCTTCGCCTGTTTGATTGGATGTCTGACTTCCACCGCAGAGCGCGGGCAACATCTGCCGCACCCCGTTTCTTCAAATCCTTCCACCATGAAATGTCACAGAAGACATACATTGACGGTGCCATCCATCACAACAATCCATGCAGAGTGGCCGACGCTGAAAGAAAGCTTATATGGCCCGACATCGACACACCCGACATCTTCTTATCAATCGGTACAGGGGCCTCCATCACGCTCGAGCAACATGAAAGTGAGAGGATGCGTGCAGCTAAGAAAGGGATAGTATCACATGCTGTGAATCTGTTCAATATTCTGAAGAAGAACATGGAGACGGCTTTGGACTGCGACAGGATCTGGAACGACCATTTCGGCTCTGTTGTGACCCATATCCGCTCCTCTAGGCCGCATTTCCATCGAATCAACCCGCGAATGGAAGGCGAAATCCCGGCATTGGACGAAAAAGATAAAATGCAACATGTGCGCCGATTGGCTGCGGCGGCCCTACGAAAAGATGCCTCCAACATACGCCGTGTCGCACAGCAGCTCCTTGCCTCCGTCTTCTATTTCCAGCCCTCTCAAATAACGGATGAGGGGGATACTTCGCTTGTGGTTAGAGGTGAGTGATTCATGAACAGGCGATGTCGAAAACATTCACTGATAGTTTGGCCATGTTCAGGCAAGATCTTGTGCCGATTCTCGCAGCCTTCGTCCACGATACGCAGCCTGGGAAAGTTTCTTCATCATGAGATGCTTGAACGTGGCGAGCTGAGCTTTGTCGTGTGGCCGCAAGCCAATCCTGGAGACGTCGACCGGCAGGAACTCAAGCTATCTCAAAAGGTGATCGAAGGAATGATCCGTGACCAACGATTTGACATGGGAAGGCTGCGGCTCAAAGTCAGAAACAGGGGCATTCCGACTCACATCAACTTGTGCTTTGGTGATCTGACCACGAACCCCATCAGCGGCTTCCCGAGGGCATTCTTCACAGATGTATCTCATGACGGCGGCGTCCGCAATCCTCGAACAACTTCCTCACGATTCCGCACCAGATGTGAAGATAGACCCGATCGCACTGCATCTCGATATACGCATGGATCACGACGTTTAAAGAACGTGGCGACCTGGAAGCCACCTTCACTACAAACCAGCATCAGCATGACGGATCTGCGACGTTATGGTGATCCCAAGATAGGCATCGGCTCAGATGTTCTCAGCCAACGGGCGGACGCAGAGGAAAAGCAGTGGGATCCTACCGCTCCCCCTCCGGCAGTTCAGGACGAAACATCGCTAGCTCGTGCGCAGCAGAAGCAATCATTGTCAGGGCAAGTAGCGAGCAACCCCACCTTGCGGAACGCCTTCAGATCACTGTTCTGGCCAGTCAAGGAGCATCCGCCTGTCATCGACGTTGCATCTCCAACACAAACGACAGACGAAGATCCAGATCACCGCACATGGAGTTGGCTCCATCACCTCAGTTCAGAGCCAGAGCCGCCGACGATGCAATTCTACCACGTAGATTCAGAGGAGAACAAGATTTATCAGCACTGGGTCAACTTGCTCGGACCAAGTGTTGGAACTTGGGTGACGTCGGATACACCAGCGCCGAGACCATCTCACTCTCTGGACCCGCTAGCAACAATGAGTGAACTTCCTGCGGATTCGGGGCGGGTTGAATTACCTGCAGATTACTATACAGTTGCTGAACTTCCAGATACTGGCATTTGTCCGTCACGCTATGTGGAGCGGCGCTTGTCGAATACCCAACCGTCCCGGTCGCCCCGCTTCCCACGTGGAAGTCCGCCTGACGACACGGATTCAACTAATGTGCTTATCGGCTCAAGCCACGGTGATGAGTATTTCTGAGATTCAGTTAATGTGCTGAGTAGGTAACATGGAAATCCGTTCTGTATATAGATGTAATGCAAATGGATCCTCTCAGTTTGGCATAACCCGTAGACTTTGGTTTAGCCATTAGCGTCTTGTTATGGATGTGAGCACACGAGGCCAACAGTCCGTATTGCGCTGGTTGAACAGGAGAAGAAGTCCAAGTCCACGGATGGTTGGCAGTCGTGGGAAAAGGTGTGTTTGGCTGAGCCTCGCACAGACCACGAAATAACCATTTAAGCCTCTATTTTTCCTAGGTACAATGTACAAGTACATCGTAGGCACACCCAATGGCGCCAATTGACCCGCAATTTTTCTGCTCCCATTGTTCCCATTGTGCCTATTATGTTAAAAAGCTTGGGTAATTATCGGCCGCGCATATATTCTGCCTCAACTTCTACAATCTCACTTGCCAAACAAAAACTCTGCCTGGACCAACTACATTTTCGATCCGACATTTCTAGCCACAGTTTGAGCTAGTGACAGACAGGGTCGGGTTAGGAACCTCAGCAGCTTTGAGTAAGTACTTACTTATCTCCGACCTCTTCTCCGCCCGCAGACCACCGCTTTTCTCCGTCCTTATGTCCGACTCAACTGACAAGCTGTTTTGTCAGCAAGCCTTCCAAGCCCACTTGTTCAACCAATCGGCAGAGCTATCGAAAATGGAACCCACCAGCCGCTCAACGACGTCCCAGCAGGCTGACGACGTCGCCGACGCCACACCTCCCCCGAAGCCCAGCAGAGCCGCCTTTAAGAAGCTCTTCACCATCCTCGCCGCCGACAAGCTGCGCCGCCCTCGAACCCGGTACGGCGAGCACCTTTCTGACGACCACGATGATATCACCTTCGACGTCTCGGACTGCACCGACTTCGCCCAGGGCATCGATGAGGTTTACTCCCTCTACGCCTTGGACAACCCCGGCATGGACCCCAGCTTCTACATGAAGCTGCCCCCGGGCAGCACGAGCCGCCCCGACCGCAAGAAGCGGCGCCGCGCCCATGCTACCGACGGCGGCGGCGACGGCGCCCGTCAGATGCATGCCGAGCAGCGCAAGCGCAGGCGCGTCGACAACGACGCCACCAAGGCACGACGCGCCGACGGCGGCGGCAGCAGCAGCGAGGCCCCCGCCGCTGCCCACCCCGACGTCGCGTTCAAGGAGGCCCTCTTCGACGCCCTGGCCGACAAGGAGGGCGCCGAGTACTGGGCGCGCGTCTACGGCCAGCCCATCCACATCTACTCGCGCCAGCGGTTCAACCCGGTCACCTTCCAGGTCGAGACCATGACCGACGACGAGTACGTCCGCTTCGTCCAGGCCGAGATGTACAAGAAGACACACAGCGGGATCCGGGAGGAGAAGGAGCGCCAGCGCCAGCAGATGTACGAGGACGCCAAGCTGCACGCGGAGCTGCAGCGCAAGAGGGCGGAGCAGGAGCGGCTCAGGGAGTGGCAGCGCCGGCAGGCCGAGAGGCAGGCGAAGCTGCAGAAGGAGATCGACCGCAGCCTGCGCCGCGCCGAGGAGCGCAAGCAGAGGCTCGCCAAGCAGGACCGGTTCGCCGAGTACACCAAGCTGTGGGCGGCGTGGGGCGGCGACGCGGGCGCCATCCCCTGGCCCACCGAGAGCGGGTCCCGCGCGGGCATCAGCGAGAGGGGCATCCGGTCCTTCTTCGTGCGCGGCATGGACCTCAAGAACCTGGGCGGCAGGGCCTTCGCGGCCAGGCTGAAGGAGCAGCGCGTCCGCTGGCACCCGGACAAGATGCAGCAGAAGATGGGCGGCAAGGATAAGGTTGATAAGGGCGTCATGGCTGACATTACCATGATCTTTCAGGTCATCGATGACCTCTGGAACGATACCCGCAAGGCGAACTAGACGCCGTGGCAATTGTCTCATACATTGAATGATACCAAACTTAATACCGTTGTTCGCCTGCTCGCTTTCCTATGATGTCCAGCGTATTCGCATGTCAGCATGTCCTTCACATCCGAGGAAAATATTGAGCATGAACGACTGTGCGACATCTGGTGCCGTCGATTAACTATTTCAATTGCAGCGTATCGAGGACAGATTATCACGGAATGATCAGGCAGATGGTGGATCTATTCATCACTCTTACTGCCTGCTTGGTCCCGCCAATCCCAGTTGTTTACACCATGCCTCGTTCCCCCCAGCCACCAATCCCCTTGCACCAATTCTATCTTGCACAGCTTCTGATTCAGTACCCAAACGACACCCTGGCAATGTCATTGGGTCTGGCTCAGTGGTCAATTCGTAATGTACACTGCGTGCATCTCCCGAGGAGACAGAGCTCCCTCAGCTGAGTTTGTTTGAATCAGGTCCATCAAGGTCTCTGTGCACTGGCAGTCAGTCTGGGCTCAGCAGCATTCGACCGTTGCAGTGTGTCTTACCGAAGTGCGCGTTCATGGAGCCCTTTGGCGCGCTCGAGACGATCTTCGAATACGTTTATCCAGCCCCTCGCCGACTCCGCTGCACGCTCGCATTGCCTGACTTGTCGCACCAATCGATCGAGCTCGGCCTGATGGTCCAAGTTCCTATGCGTGATCTTGCGGGCCGTTCCGCTTTGTATAACGAAGACCTGGTTCAAACAACCAATTTCAAGCGCCTCTTCGAAGTTGACCCTGGCCTGCAACCTATACCCATCGCGCTCATGGAATTCGACACTGAGCTTACCCAGCTCATCCAGGAATTCCTTAGGCGGGTTCCTGGTGTGTGCCGCCTTGTGCGCGGCGTTGTCCATTCTCTGAGATACATCTTCGAAAGCTTGCTCTATTGTGGAGTAATAGTCGAAGATTATTCTCAATCCCCTAACGCGATCAGCAGCAACAATACCGGTCGTCTCATTGACCTCGGTCGTACTTCGTTGTGTTGACGCTCTCTGCAATTTGTAGATCAGGCTGTTCCGTTCCTGGAATCCCTCAAGGGCGCTCGGGAGAGGACGTTGGCCTGAACCGCCGCCGGTTGTTGTGTGCGTATCCATGATGCTTTGGGACGAGGGGGCAAGGTAAAGCAAACGGGTCAAATGCTCTGTGTGTAAGATTGGTTTGTGTCTTTGCTGAGGTTGAGCTGTGCTTGGGGAGAATGCCAGTCTTACACGGGCACGCGGCCAGGGCCGTCCGGGCCCGAGATTTATATGCGGCCGTCCAGGGCATCCTGATTCCCGGCCGACGATGATTCATGTGGAATGGCTGAATCATCTGTCCTCTGATATTCACTCAGCCACTCTAAAAGGCCCTGTCACGCTCGCCGTGAGTCGCTGCGAGCTGGGTCAAGGAGTCAGAGAGTCCTGCCACTTTAATACTGTGAAGAAGGGCACGTGAGTCTCCGCCTCCGACGCCTCATGCTCTTTCCGGACATGACACGTGGTGAACCTCGCCAGGTAAAGTCAATGCAGCCTCAGGACCCAAAGAATAGCCTCTTCCTTGGGGCGACAGTGGCAAGCCTCGATGAAGAGGCCAATGCGAACGCGTGTGCCATAGCCAGGGCACTTATGAAATATATCAATACACAGGATCTGGATGATGACCTGAGGCCACAATCTGACGTGAAATCACTCGTTTCATTTGGGCAGATGTCTTCATTCCTACACCACCAGAATCCAGTGCGCCCCAGTTGCTACAGCCAAGCTGGCTGCGCCGTCACTCCATCCCCGCCCGGTGCCTAGAATGAGCATTGGGGCACCGCATTCTCATCGATGTACGTCTCCGCCAGCCTCGGAATCTCAGCCGTGTCGTGTACCCCTTGCAAGAACAGGTAGTTCGCGTACAGCTCGTTGTTGTCCGCCTCGGAACCGCCTGTGCTCTCGCACCGCCGCCGCGTAGGCAGGGTGCTTGCCTGCCATCGCCTCGGTCCCGAACTGCCAGTTCCTTGACCCCCCCTGTGCGTGTTGATATACGTCGCGATGACCCTGCCCTTGTAGAGCGCCAGCTGAGCCATCGTCGCCGCGTAGTTGTTGTGCGCCCTGCACAAGTCGGCCGTGTCGTGCATGACTCCATGCGCATCTCCAGGTTGGTCGTGACCGCCGCGACGCGGAGCCTTGCTCTGGAGGACAGCCGCCTTGACGAGGTCGGGGTGGCAACGTGCCATCTTCCAGGACCTGATGAGGGACATCGGAAGCCATGCACCGGTCTCGAGGCAGCCTTGGATGCGCGCGAATATTTTCTGGCTCATCGTTCCTTTGGCTTGTTCGAGGTCCAAGATGCGGTCCTCGAGGATCTTGAAATATGACATGTGACACATCCTTTTCGGCAATCCGAGATCTTCAAGTGCTTTGAAGGTTCGTATTTGGTTCTCCTCGAGCGACTACAGGGGCGGCACAGGATCGTCCAAATGAAAGCCGAACGGACTCATCGTGGATGCTCGTGGGGCTTGGTTCGTCGGTTGGCTGTCGTCTTGGTCGGGGTCGATAATGTCAGGATTGACTCAGTTTTCAGATTTGTCGGTTGTCTTCTGCCATTGGAGAGGAACTCAAACGGAGAGGCCGCTTGAGGTTTCGAGGTTTAAATACTAGAACTCCATGCTGTGACTCTGACTCTGCCCTTAGTCCACTTTCGGGCAATGAAGCTCTCTCCCTCGGCATCATGAGTCAATCACAATGGCCTCTTGTGATCATTGAACTGAACCAAGAGCTTTCAAGGTGGGTGAAATTGTGGCGTAGTTGAGGAAGTCGTCTGATTCCATACCGGGAGCGAGAGCGACCTGGCGCTGGCCCTTGCGTCTGTTCTATGAAAGCTGGCTGATTCTTGGGAAACCCTCACAGCAATTCTGGTCAAATACAGGAAAATCCTAGTATTCCTTAAGCTCATTTGCCTACCCCGTCTGTCCAAATTTCGAATACTGATACTGAGCTTCATTCCTCATGGGCGGTGCCCATCCCAATACTTGGGTACGCTCGCTGTGTTAAGACACAGGGCCTGGCCTGGTTATTCTGTAACTAAAGCTAATTAACTCCATGCTGAATGCTGAACAGAAGTCTTCCATCCTGAGCGGTAGGGCCCATCGAGGCGGGGTTACAAAGAAGAGTTATACATATATGAGAAGATGAACGCTAATCAGACAGGTACCCCGCCGTCACTATTCGGCGTTGTGAATGATAGAGAATCCGATGTTCTCCCGATCGTCATCGATGACTCGTGCATATCTGTGAATCTGTCAGTGATATGATACGACAACAGAGTGGGGAGAGGGTGAAGGAAAGGGCAGGGGCCCTGGGGGGGGGGGAGGGCTGACTCTAATAGTAGCCTGAAAAACCAAACTTCCATATCTTCTTTTCTCAAAACCTTGTTCGCCCAGTCCCTCTCCTGCAGCGCCAGTCGCTCGGCCTCTTTCTTGCCCAGCTGCCCATCACCGAAGAATCTTACAGACTCCAACCACTCGTCTCCATGGAGGCTGAGCGGGATATAATGCGCCCACGCCTTGATCCACTCGTAGTGCCACTCCCTGAAGATGGAAAACTTGTAGGTCAGGCTCCTGCTCTTTAGGAATGCGTGGAAGCGGCCCGAGAAGGCATTCCCGTCCACGTCCAGCAGGTACTTGTACTGCCACGCATCCTGCTGCTCGACCCGGCTCGTAACTTGGAAGAACTCCTTCTGCGCATCGCAGTCGCCCGGGTCGCACTGGCCGACGTGCGAGAACTGCACGGTGATGATATCCTTGTAGTCACCACGGGGCACCTCCTTGATCGTCCACTCGGGCCGCGTGTCGTCGCCCCGGTTGGCGAGGATCTTGGCCTGGTCCGCCGCGTTGAGCTTCTGCACCAGCCGCTGCCGGTGCTGGCGCCGCCACCCGCCGTTCCGCGAGAACCCGCCCGTCGTCGAGCCCCGCCAGTACAGCTGGTCCTTCTTGTTCTGCCAGGCCATGTCCTTGTTCTCCTCGTACGGGACCTTGTCGTACCAGTACCAGGGGCTCGGGTACAATATGTCGTTGTACGAGGAGATCTTGCTCTGCGAGAAGATGGGGAACAGGTCGTGCACGATGTTGTAGGCGTTGGGCCTATCGAAGAACCCATACGTCGAGCTGAGGCTCGGGCTGTAGCAGACGTCCGCCATGGCCGTCTCGTTGTAGACGAAGCCCAGCTCGCTCATCGCGTACCGCTCCACGTCGTCCACGCGGTCGACCTCCTCGAGCGCGCGCGCCGGGCTCTCGGGAGGGCATGACATGCGCGAGTGCGTCCAGACGGGCTGGTGCGCAAAGACGTTGAACCGCGTCAGCTTGGTCTCGGCGAAGTACGTGCCGTCGTTGAGGTCCCGCGGGTTCTTGGTGAAGGTGTTGCGCGGGTTCGTCACGGCGTTGGCCGCCGGCATGTTTCTCTGTTTCGCCTTGGCCACCAGCCGCACCATGTCGTCGTACGGGACCACGACGCGCGGCTCGTCGTGGATGTTGAACGCCAGGTCCATGTTGGGTAGATGCGCGAGAAAAGACTTCATCATGCCCTCCGTCGCCTCCCTCTGCCAGTCTCCCCCGCCCTGTATGTTTGTGATCTTGCCGTCGCGGATCTGCACGCCCAGCAGTGCATTGTCCCAACCTAGCGCCTCGGTCGCACGGGCGCGGATGGTGGAGGGCTTGAGGCCCCAGAAGGGCGTGATGAGCTCATGGACCATGTCAAACTCGTCAATCAACTGGACACCCTTGCTCCGCGCGTACTCGAACCACTTATCGAAGTTGGGAGGGGGCGGGATCTTGTAGCGGCGGCGGTACTCGGTCACCGCCTCGTCGAGGGTCTTGGACTGGCGCGCCTTGGACTCCTCGAGCTTGTTCTCAGCGTCCTTGATGAGGTGCCAGACGGGGTGGGAGCCGCCCGGCGCGGGCTTGAACTTTGTCCGCGGAGCGTCATGGTCGATGTCGGCAGGTGGACGGACCGGCTGTGTGTCGCTATATACAGGTCTGGGGTCGGACGGCGGCGGGTTCGTTTTGGTCAGCTTGGGGATGAACTCGGAGGGTCGCGTTGGCGTCCCGAGCTGCAGGACGGTGTAGGCGAGAAAGCACAAGAGCGCGATAGCTCCGAGTGTGAGGGTCTGTCGTGGTCGCATCTTCCATCCCAGGTCTGTTCTATCTCGACTTCGCACCGCGCATGGGCCTCGGGCGCTCGAGCAGGGCCTCGGCCTCGGTCCTACGATTCGATCCCAATGCTGGATGCGGACGCGGGCGAGGCGACGTCAGGAGGCGTGGATCAAAGACGGCGGCGACCTTGGCTACCTTGTCTACCTCTCAGCGTGATGGTCGTCAGTTCCGCGGTGGCATAGGCTCACAGATTGTGGCATCTGGGCGCCTCTCTATTTCGACATGTCGCTTATCGAGATGAGGAGGGCAATGTGTTGGAAGAAGCATAGTTCACACGAAATTCCTTATGCTCGCTCCTCAAACGGACAGCGCCAGGGGTGCTCCAAGAAGGACCGGGTTAGCCATCTACTCCATATCTCACACCAATTGGGGTCCAGACACGCGTACCTGCTAAACATGCCGCGCTAGAGCTGCAGTGACCCTTTATGGCCATGCTTTTAAGTTGGAGGATCGAGACGACACATTGGGCACGCGAAAGTACTTGTACATTCTTGAAACACCTCTGATAGCACCTCGAGTCTCGCGTGTCGTCTGCAATACTCGTAACGGCTTGTTGCAGGCGACACTGTGTCCTGGTGGCACTGGGAAGGCACCCTGTGTAGCGTAACATCACATGTGTACGGAGTGGTCTTCGAATTATCGAGCCCGCGAAGCATTTTGCACACACCTGAAGCAATCTTGTTTGATATCACTCCGTCCAGGCGCCGCACACAACACCAGCACCGCGCCTGCGCGCGATTATAGAAACAGTCACGGCGTTGGAACGCCATTGAAACATCACTGCGCCCTTTGTACAACGCATGAGAACATCTTCTGAGGCGAGAGCATTATATACGTTGAGATCGTAGTCTTGGATTTCAGATCATTTAGGGTAACTCTGGACGTAAAAGGTGGCCGTCACCTTACATCCTGTGGCCTAATTGGTATCCGCCATTTTTGTGTCCTCCACCAACGCCGTCTATGCAACAGCAAGATCCTCCTCAACCCTTCACGACTCTAGTGTCGTCGTCTAGTAGAAGAAACCAATGATCTTGCCGGAGACGTGCTTGCGACGAGCCTCCTCGTGGTCCATGATACCAGCGGAGGTGGTCAGGATAACGTAGCCGAACTGACGCGAGGGCAGCAGGCGGACGGTCCACTTCTCGAGGTCCGCAAGCTTGACGTTGTAGCGGGGAGAGATGACACCGGTCTTGTTCAGGCTGCGAAGAAGCAAGTTAGCGAGATCTGCGTAGTGCGTCGTAGGAGCGCTGGGTTGGTTTGAACGTACCGGCCGATCAACTGGACGACGATCTTGCCGGAGCGGTGGTCATCGACCTCCTCGAACTCGCCAATGTAGCCTGAAGAGACGGAGATATTAGCACAATGTTGCGTAAGACTAAACGTTGGACCACATGGGGGGATTCAGAGAAACGTGTAAGGACTCCGCAGTTTGATCTATCGGCAACTTAAAAGACTGGAGTCGTTGGATGTTTGAGACCGTCGTCTAGTTATCATGCCGAACGGGTGAAATGGTCCTGCGTAAGGTGGGCAACGAGGGTGGGAAGGAGGGCTGGTTTAAAGTGGCATCGCCTGCGACGTACCGTGCTTCTGCATGACCTGCAGGAACTTGACAATGACCTTGGAGGAAGGTCGGATCAGGACCTGGCGCTTGCCGGCCTTCTCGGCGTTGTTGATGTTCTTCAGAGCATCGTTGAGGACGGAGGTGCGGACCATCTTGGCGGTATTGGGTGGGTTGAGTCGGGAAGGAGATTCTCAAATCTTGTGCGATATGAGGTATCTGCCAACAGAGGAGATGTTAGCCTTCGGAGGCTCTAAGAGCATGGAGAGTGCCCTCGAAGGAGGGTTCTGCCCGCCCAGCGTCGAAGGAGACAAGCGTATCGAGGACGGTCGGTTCGTCATCATCGCATCGTGAAGTCAATTGCCGTGGATTGCTGCGTGATACTTCGTTGCGACTGGGTCGTCCGTCCTCGATTGCTCTCCCCGGCCTTCGCGAAAGGGCAATCCCCTTTTCCTAGAGATTCTCTCAAGTCATGTTGAGACACCACAGAATGAACGTACCTCGTGGTAGATGGTTGGATGGGGTGGTGGTGGTGTTGGTGGTGGACAGGAAAGATTGACGGTGGTGGTGAGGAAGTTCGAACTTTTCTCAGGCGTTCAGCAACCTGGAGGTGTGGAGTCGGAGCAGCAAACTTCATTTTGTGGGAACGAGCCCTAGCAAGGTGCACTGCGCAGTTGTGGGCCCGTGCACCAGCGAGGTTCCTCATACACCGCACGCTTTTTGCTAGCTCCGTCACTCAATTTACCAGCCAACTCCAAAATCCCCCAAGACCTCAAGTGTCGTTTTCTTTTCCCAACTCTCAACCACCAGAATCTCTTCGAGGATCGCTCTGACAGCTACTTGACAAAGTCACCATCAAGATGGTAAGGCCAATCCGCCAGCGAGTCTCCCAGTGGCTGGATCAGTGCGTGCAGCAGGCAATGCGAAAGCCGTGACGGATTTTTCGCGGGGCGGTTTTTCGCGACCGCTGCACGCGCACGACCAGACCACTCCAGACACATGACCATTGCAGATTGGACGGCTGACGATTGCTCTCTGCAACCACAGTCGGACGTAGAAGAGAACAACGCCCCCGAGGTGTCCGAGGAAGTCGAAGTCTCCGCCGATGCCGCCTCCAAGGGCCAGATGTCCGTTCTGGACGCCCTCAAGGGAGTCCTGAAGCTCGCGCTCATGCACGACGGTCTCGCCCGCGGCCTGCGCGAGGCCTCCAAGGCCCTCGACCGTCGCCAGGCCCACATGTGTGTCCTGAACGAGTCCTGCGAGGAGGAGGCCTACAAGAAGCTCGTCATCGCCCTGTGCAACGAGCACAAGATCCCCCTGATCAAGGTTCCCGACGGCAAGCAGCTCGGCGAGTGGGCTGGTCTCTGTGAGTTCGCCCCACTACCAGAAGAAAAACTACAGTGGCTGTTGAATTGTGTGGGAGGTGTGTGCGTGCTGACCGGGTTACAATACAGGCGTTCTCGACCGTGAGGGTAACGCCCGCAAGGTCGTCAACTGCTCTTGCGTCGTCGTCAAGGACTGGGGTGAGGAGTCTCAGGAGCGTACCATCCTCCTGAACTACTTCTCGACCGAGCAGTAAGCGACAAATTGTCTTACGGCACGTCATATCGAGGGCCGGCGGGGCGTTTGCATTTCCGGGAAAACCATAGATGGGACATTTGATGGGCTATCTTGACGGTCGGTCAGTCAGTCGCGTCCATGGCGACCTTTCGGATGACTCGGGCTTCTTCCTTTGGCAATGGGATGGTTCGGATGGGCAAAAGCAGGGGCAGATAGCCTCCTCGCGACACGGATTCTAAAGAACAAAAAATGAACTTGTGGACGGGTCAAGTCCTCCTTCAACTTCTCACGACTCATCACTGCATTAGCACAAGGCCGCGGACTAGCAATTGTCTATTTCTCGACCATGATGATGTGGTACCCGAATTCCGTCTTGACCCAGCTGTACCTTGGCTTGTCGACCGTACTCGGTTCCAAGTCCCACGCGCAGTCCTTGAACTTCTGGTCGAATGGCGCATCTTTGGTAACCTCGCCTAATGACCCTCCTGGACATACCACTTCAGCACGAAAGCCAGGATAGACGTGATAGGCCGCCAGGACAAACTCACCTTGTTTTGCCTTGTCCTCCGAGTAGTTCCTGGCCACCTCTGCAAAACTGGCCCCCTCCTCAAGCTTAGCCAGAGCCTCGTCCATCTTTGACTTCTTTTCGCTATGCAATTCGTAAGTCACAGGCCCGATGCTCATGTTTTCATGTATTGAAAAGTCGGACTTGCCACAGAATGTGCCTGATCTTGATCTTCAGCCCGTTCTTCTTGCCGGAGCCCGTCTCCTTCTCATCTTTCTTGTCGCCTTTGCCCTTGGCGCCTTTGCCCCCGCCACCGCCGGCGTTCTTATCGCCGCCTTTGTTCTTGCCCATGTTGACTTGCAGGGCTTCTCCGCAGAGACTGTCGACAAGGTGGTCGAGGTAGATGAGAAACCTGCCGCAAGTCAGATGGTTGCATGGAGACGCCCTGGTCGGACCCCCCTGCAAGCTGGGCCCTCGTCAGGATGAACCAGCTGAGTGCCGGCTGCTGCTGGAAATCTGCCAGCTGGCGGCGACGACAAGACTTCCCTCGGCACCTCGGTCACTCTGAACCCGAACAGATAAGCACACTGTGGTCACGATGTTGACCAAGGACGGGCATTGGAGGTCCGCCCGGATAATCGAGCACTATCCTCTGCATTATGACCATGCTTCATCAGGCAGCACCGTGCAGAAAGCGATTCACAATACCTTTTCGACCCTCAGGGGCTTGATGGTCTCGGACGTCTTTCCTGGGTGGGTCTTTTGCCGGTGTATTCACCTCCGGCTGATATTCATGGATTGCAAGTTCCGGGGACCAGCCTAGCCTAGCAAGCCTACGGTACCCAAATGCAGACTCGGACTGACGTCAAATTCCGTAGAGAGGCCCAGCTGCAGAGATACCAGACGATCGCGCATGAAGCTAGCTCCGCGTTATTACCGCTGTGAAGAATCAAGATCAGCGACAGTCAGCGTGCGGCGCCTTTGGCTCTTTAGCTGCACACTGAAGATGAGGCACTCCTCAATTTCGCCAAGCAGCAGATACCCGTGGAGGCTCATGCAGGCATGGTGTGTTGCCGCTGCGTCGCGACACCTCTCGACACTGTGATTACATGACGTTACCAGGCCAGCACAATTCCACCGTCACAAAATACACAGCCAGCAATTTCACAAAGGCCGGAGTGCGGCGACCTACACAAGGCGGTGGCTTGACACAAACATCTTAAGCGTCAACGCATGGCGGCATGGCTATGACAGCATTCGAGACGTACCATTTTAGGTCTTCGTCGAGCAGCAAGCAGACATTTTGGCACCTTGTCCGGCGCGTGTCGACAATCCCCGGAGGCGTGAAGAGACTCTCTTTCGCTAGCTTATCTCGATGAGATAGGGCTACACTGCATCTTGAAGTCACGGGTTTGAGATCTGTGTCGGTTGCCACCACCATCAGATTGTCGGCGGCTCGTTCTCTGGCCACAGGCAAGAAATTATTAAAGTAGACCATTGTCTCTCCAAGCCGCTAATACGTACGAACGCTGTCGGATTGGACCGTCTGCGCAGGCGGCTCTTGGCGCGCAGGAAAAATTCTCCGGGTCTCGTTTTCGTGTTGAGATTTCTTGACAACTAGCCTACGCCACAGAGGTCAAGGTTGGCGGACGAGCATGATTCTCGACCGAACGGAGCCCGGCGACCACAAGACATGCCCCTCACCTCTCGAGACTGCGTGGCAGGCCCATGAAGCTCAACCGCGAACAGGTTTGCCTCCAATTTCGTGGTTGGTCGACGTTGACGCCGGCGCGACACTTTGTACGTGCCCAGCAAGTCACTCCCAGCCACTCGCTGAACTGTCCCGGTGGCTTCTCCGAAGTTTCTTGCCCGGCGCTGCGCCAACGCCCAATGATCAAGGAGCCAATATGTGCAGGCTTGTCGTGGCACAAGGGTCTAAATTTCCGGGGGAATGCCAGGATGCGAAGTCCTGTGATACCTAGGTATCCCATCAGTCGGATTCACACTGTAGAGCCGACCGCGACACACCCAATATCCCTTCTTACACGAAAGACGATTCAGATGTGAATCCTGCAACCTATTGCTCTTCATCCTACCAAAAGTGAATCCAACTTATCACTTGACGATATTTCAGAGAATATGTTTCAGGACGGCTTTGATTATATTGTCGCGGCGCTCAGCCTGAGAAGTATTTACAGAAGTATATGCTATGTACAACCGAGGTGCTCGGCTAGACAATTATTGACACTGGTGCACTGCTACCCCCTTCAGATTCGGATCACATCCGAATGTCTCCACCCGGTGAGCCCCGTCCTGAGGTCCATTCGGCACGACCGATTTAGGAGAGGCTGAAAGCCTTGGGGCCGGTGTAGCTCTGCTGGGAGCTGGCGCCGGTGGTGGCGGTCTCGAGGTCCGAGGCGGGGATGGTGTAGCTGCCGCTCTGGTCGGAGCTGGGGGTCACGGGCTGAGAGACGGTGAGCTTGAGACCCTTGCCGGCCTTGGCGACGGTCCAGGTGCGCGAGGAGTCGGTGCAGGTGCCGGCCTTGACGGCGGGCAGGGTGCCGTCGCTGGTGGCCTGCTTGGAGCAGGTGACTCCAGTGGCCTCTCCGGCGCCGGCCACCTTGAAGTTGTATCTATAGAGAAAGAAAGTCCCAGGTCAGATGGAGTACAGAAACCCGTGGCTTTTGGTAGGGTTCGAGCTTACGAGCACTGGCCGCTGTGGGGGATGCAGGCCGCGGTGAAGTCGGTGACCTTGAAGACGTCGGCGGAGACGGTCATGGCAGAAGCCAGAGCGATGATGACGGCGGAGAACTGCATTTTGAAGGTTGGTTTTGGGTTGACAGAGAGTCTGGATTAAGTGATGGTTGGTGAGTTGTTTTGATTGAAGCTGTTGATGATGCGAGTGATGATCGAATCTCAACTGGCCAAAAAGGGAGACTGCATCGATACTTATATATGCGACGGGCTCACGGGTCGCTCACGGTTCGCTCCACGGCACTCCGTCCAAAGTCGCACGAGAGATTGAACTTTGACAACGGAGACAAGGATCATTAGTCAAAATGAAGAACCCTTGGGAAGGCCATTCCGAAGAAAAACAGTCCATGTGGGCCGTCGAGGCCCGACAGCGCCGGAACGTTACCTCTTAGAAACGACAATACGAGCGATCGCCAACCGGTGACAACTCTGACGTGTGATGCATGTCAGTAACCTTAATCAACCCCGGCCAGAGGCTCCGTCTTGGCTGGTGTCACACCCCGCAAAGTCTCCTCTTCCCCCTGAACTTCGGCATCGTAGGGCTCGAGGCGCCTCTCTTGCACAGCCACCTCCCCGTGCTACCAAGCATCGCCCATGTATTGGCCCACAGACAACCCATCATGCCGTCGTTTTCGCATTGCGTCTCAATCTAAGTACCTAGGTAATGTTGGTTATTTCGAGGTATGCAAAGACATGTCTCGTGTCATGAGGCTTGATGTTGAGGACACTGAATATCTCCTCGGATGAGACATAATTGCAGGTTTGCAAACGCTAATTAGAAGATGATCCCCAGATACACAGCCGCGGTGGAGCCGTTGCAGAGTAAGTAGCTTTGCAAGCAAAACCCTCTGGACAACAGAATGAATATGGAGACGCTTGGTGGGGCCCGGCCCCGGGTCATACCTAGGTATCCACATTGGCTGCGTGGCTTCTAGAAGCCAAACGGTTCATCCGAACAACACCGTGGGAAACAGACGAGCCAGGGGGTCGTCTGGCCAACACTCATTGGCGACACGTCTCAACCATGGCCTTTTTTGACAAGAAAGGGGCGGGAAGAAACAAAGTAAGCAACAAACCTCTTCATGTTTCGGTGCACTGGGTGTGCCAGAAGAGTCCGGGCTGCGATCATCATCTCCATTGTGAGATCTCCCTCAAGCTCATCTACGCAGGCATCTCGTTCGTCTGGTTTATTCTCCGATTTCACATTGTTCGAAAAGTGATCATGTCTGAAATGATCTCCGTGTCCAACCGTGGGACGTCTTCATGCTCCGCATTCAGCTTTCATTCAATCTAGAGCGTTTCCTACTTTGGATGTCCCTATCGTTCCAATACGTCCACCTGGGTACTGCGAAATTGTCTGCGGATCTTTACGAGTAAGTTTCAGGATTCCCGCGCCCTCAGCTCTTTTCTTTCTTTCTTCTGAGTGAGTGGCATCACCGCCACGTGGTAACAGGGAAAGCGATGCGCAGTGTATGTCTAGAACGAGGTGGCCTCACGTGCATCCTGTCAATCACAAATAACGTCAAATTGATTGATTGAGGATTGGGGCCAATCACCATCTTGATTTTCATAAAGCAATCCTTGGTTCTGCCAATTTATCTCTCGAGTTATAGGGTCTCCATGTGTTCGAAGCCAGCTCACCCGATCGTTCTCAACGTCGCATCAACCACTCATGGGGCGAGTCGCGACCCAAGAAATACAGTGGACACCAGTTGACCCAAAATGAGGTGCGCAGCCCAGCTGAAAACACCACGCCCCAATGGGCCCCCGCCCATCGTTCAATTCCCCGGCTGCTTCGCCACCACGCTTTGGAAAGTCGTAGCACTTGAGCGAATTCCTGCGAGTCCACCAGATTCGGGCAACTTCCCACCTGCTGATCCGTCGACATGAAATAGGAGAGGCCGGAACAGGGAGACCAAGGTGTGCCGATTTGGTGAGAACAATTCAACAATCCATCGACATAGATTTTGTCACCGCCATGACCGGTTGGCTCCAGGACTCGTACTCGCAATGTTCGGTTTGCTTCCTACACCGAGTGCTGAAGTTCTCCACATCGTGTTCTTCCCCATTGCAAAGCTTGAGTGTGGAGTTAATGGAGTTGGGGATGACGACGTGCTCGGCGGTGAGATGTCACGGACCTCGGGAGCAACAGCCGTCAGTCACTGAATAGGAGACAGCTCGAGGTCGACAATGTTGCAATTCTATGGACCTCGATGCGGCGGCCGTAACTGCTGCAAGTGACCAACGGTTTGGTAATGAGGAGCCTCGAAGTTCAATGTCACCAGCTACGCAGGTCTGAGGTACCTCCATCATGTCGCGATAGGACCTGAAGAGCCTCCTGGCTAAAGTACGTTGATGGTCTTCGGTGCTTCCCGTCCTGGGCGGTACAGCGTAGGCTACCTGCTGAACACCGGAACTCGGGTCATGGGCGCCCTGCATACCGGGTATATGACAGCAGCCTGCAGGGGCTTGACACGGTTCTAAAGCCACCACGATGTTGCGGAAGAGTGGAGTGTAGCTTGACTTCCTGTCCACCGTATCCTACAGGAATTGACAGCAGACTTGTTACTGATAACGGTTCCACATGAGGACGATGTTTCTTTCACAGAGCCGTGTACGAGTCTCGTGTAATTGCCGAGAAGCCGGGGCGTAGACGGAATCTGAGGGAAATGTGTGAAGAGCCACTGTTTACATCCACGGTGATTGGCATGGCAAAGGCCACGTACTACCTAGGTACTATTTTGTGTTGTGATACGAACACGTCAGGAGACACACGTCAATCGCGTGTGTTCCGTCCAAGGCCGAGTCCCCGTGTTGTCAGTCACGATGTCAAAGAAGCCAGTCATTTTTCCGTGGGCCACACCATGGAATGACTGGCCAGCTATAAGCATCTTCACTGGTGGTCACTCAAGCATCGATGAGCATCTCATCGAGATGTTCTGCATTTGAAGCGCATTAAGCGTGATTCGAATCAGCCAATACTGAATTCTTCATGATCTATCGAGTCGCCCTAAGGCTGAGTCGACATGATCAAGTCGTATGTTGGTCTGTTCCAGAGAAGATAGGGACTCCTCAACCTCATAAGTCATGAAAATTACCTAGGTACGCAAAAGAAGACAACGAAGAAAGCAACAGAGTCGGGCGCACTAGGGTGTAATTCGGGATATCCGAAGCAACATCTTCCCTTCTCAAGAGAGATGCACGAGACGAAAGGGGCCGTTATCGCTCGAGAAAGGCGGAGTCCGGAAGCAAGGGGAGTGGGGAAGGCGCAGCAATCATCAAAAGGAGCGAAGTGGCCATGGTGGTATCGCAGACTCGTGCCCACAAGACATGAAGCTCTTGACGAGCCATTCCAAGCTTGGACAGTCACCACCTGCTCACCGAACCCTTCAACATTCATTGAGCTTTCTGGGTGTCCCTACGCCTTTGCCGGTGTTTTCGATTGTCTTCTGAGCTCGAAAGACTTTAGGGATCATTAAAGAAGACCCCGTGGTAGCGTCACTAGCTCCTTGTTTACTTCAACCATTTGCGACTTACATTATACCAGAAGCATGCATATGCTTTGTGTAGACAACACCACCGAGTACAAAGTGTCAGCGCCTCAGTGCACAAATCAAAGCGGCATAGAAATCCTGCACCACAGTCGAATGCAGATTCATGAGTTGACTTGCTGGCTGTTGCGTAGTGCACGTGGGTTTCCCGTCTGCGTTTCCAAATGCCCCGTTCAATTTTCCCGGCCCTCGAGAGCGAAATACTCAAGCACAACTCCCTTGGCAATACATTCAGTAGGTACTTGTAGAATTACTGCTGTGCCAGCGAGTATAGATAGAATATCATGCCATCAAGGCTTACACAGGTGTCATGGGCTACCTAGGTATGCCCTTGTGTACACTAGGGCATGATGGCCTGGCCCTTGACCAATAGACGCCACTTGCCAGACAACCTGCCCGTTCAGATTGCGACGTGCCTCTTCGCTCAACTGTCCAAGGTTGCCGAATTCTGTCATCTGAAGACTGGAGATGCTAGCCAGCCTTTAGGCCAACTGGGGCCAGACCTTACCGAGGTCGCAGTAGGGCACATTTCACGGCAGTGGCAAGAAATTGCTTATTGTTTGAGGGGAAACTTTCCCAGGGAAAGCACCTGAGTCTCTCCTGCGAGGAATCATCCAGAATACTTTGCCCTAATTGGGTATATGTGGGCTCTATTGTGACTGGTCACCGTCAGTGTTCGTCAGACGTGCAGCCACGGGCAAGTCCCGTACGTAGGGTGAGTCACGACCCGTGGGCATCAGGAAAGGCTGACAGTTTCCCGATCCAGTAAGTGGGGCTGTTCTGTGCCAAAACAGCGGGCCCGCCGCCTCCCAGCGAGACAGACAGCCTCGCGCTCAGTCCTACAGCGTAGCGTCACATATGGCTTCGTCCGGTGGGACACTGTT
The DNA here is from genome assembly GCA_026120015.1 of Dendrostoma leiphaemia. Classification (NCBI taxonomy): domain Eukaryota; kingdom Fungi; phylum Ascomycota; class Sordariomycetes; order Diaporthales; family Erythrogloeaceae; genus Dendrostoma; species Dendrostoma leiphaemia. The sequence goes on from JALRMF010000224.1 coordinate 69,325, forward strand.
ACAAAGTATGGATGTGGAATTAAGTCACATAATCTTCCTCGCATGGCAAGGTGGTAATCGTCCGGTTGGTCCAGGATAATTCGTCATTTTGACCCAGTGAACGATCTCCATGTCGGTGCTACAAAACAAGAAGATGCAATGTCAGCTCGCGGAGGATCATCGACACGAGTTCTGCGGGTAGACGATCCAAATCCCTGACCCACCTCGCCCTCCCCCCCCTGGGCATAAACATGGTCCAGCGGTAGTCTCTCGCCCTAAACATCCCACAGGGATTATTGACTGGACTCTGATTTGCTTCCTCAGACACACTGAAATTTCAACTACTTTTGTTACGAGAGAGAAAAAAAGAAAGAAAAAACCCCCCTACCATTGTATAAGATTTGGTTTTAACGCAATTGCAACGTGTATTATTGGGTTTTAATGAATTAATTTTTAGTGAGGTTATAAAAGTTAGAAATAAAAAGCTTTATAAGTTATAATTAGTCTAGCCACCCCGGCTAGCCCAGGCTGACCGAAAAGAAAAGAAAAAGGAAAAAAGCCGCAATTACTATCAGAGTTCTAAATCAACTATATCTGCAATGCATGTATCCGTTACACTCTCTTCACCATCCTCACTCAAGATCCCGTCAAGAATCTCCACGATGTCGTCGGCAACCTCCTCCACACGCGTCTTGTCCATGATCTTCTCATCGTACATGACCGTCAAATTGTGACGCGCATCCAAGCCTGTCGAGAACTCGACCACCAGCGCATATGGCCGATACATGCGGACCTTGGACTTGGCCATGACCAGCCACCTCGAAGCCATCTGCTCTGGCGCTGCGGGCTCGAAAGGCTGGAACAGGAAAAGCACTTTGTTTGCTGCCTCTGCGCGCGAGAGACCCGCCGCCCGGTAGATCTGGTCGAGGCCCACCTCGCCGCCCTGCTCCGTAATCGCCCAGAAGCCATCCTGCGCGCGGCCCAGGAACTCACGGAGCGGCTCGAGCCGGTCGTGGATCCGGGTGCGGACGGGCAAGACGTTGGCGAGCGTGCCGGTGATGGTCTGCGGGTCGGGCAGGGCGACGTTGCGGCCGCTCACGAGGTAGTCGAAGCTCATGTCGCCGCTGTTGGTCACGCGTGACAGCCAGAGCTGAAAGGTACCCTGGAAGAGGATCGATGGTGTCACGCCGAGTGCTTCGGCGACTTTGTCCACGTTCGGGGTCTCCAACGACTTTCTCAGAGAAGCCGTGATCCGAGGCGCCCGTGCAGCGGACCACGGGGCGGCGACAGCCTTTCTGTGTCCGTTGGGCAAGTTCGCCAGTTGCCCGGTCCAGAACTTGAGAGCTGGGGCCTTGTCGGCCTCGAACATGTGGGAGACGAAATCCTTGAACTGCCCGTGTCGAGGGATGTCTGTGCCGCGGCGGATCGCGCTGAAGTGGTCCTCGAAGATGCGCAAGAGCGTGATATCGTAGATGGAATGATTCATCTTGATGGCAAGATCCCAAGAGCCATCCGGATACGTCAAGAATGCGTATTCTATGAAGGGCTTCCCAGCAACGAACCTCTCGCTCCAGAATGCCTCAAGCGTAGCTGATGATTCGGTATCGTCTTGGAGGTCTTGCTCTAGCTTGATGAGATGGAGCTTGGGACTGTCAAGGACGACCCCAAGCCATCCCATCGGTGGTGAAGTAGTGGATGGGATCCAAGTGGTCCTGAGGATATCGTGACCTCGGTGAGTCTCGTGGTGGCCTGGATCCATTCGCCTTGGTTCACGTCGGTTTCCATGCGACAAATTGCTTGCAGCACCCACATCTGCTCATCTTCTCGGCTGCCTTGGTTCAAGAACTCGGCTTGCCCCGGGGGGACTTGGGTACACTAGATCATCAAAATGTCAGCAGATGGTTCTTTTGTAAAAACAGCAGGGTGATGAGCTGACCGTAATCGACCTCATCCAGCCCCACGCGCCCCTATGCTCGATCGAGATCCCAGTAGCTTCGATCTTGGTTCTGTCGCCCTCAGAGAGTGTGAACACAGGTTTCGACTCTTGCTGCGACTCGGCAACCTTAGGGTCTCCATGGCGCCGGCCAGGTCCCTGAGCTTCGGCAACTTGAGAATAGCCGTTACCCCAAAAGCGTAACCAGCTTGACGAGCCAGACGAGCCAAGCTGATGGCAGATCGAGTCGCCACCAAGTCCATGGAAACTGGCTTCCCGGCCGAGTCGCTCATGCGCCACTCCGAAGACCTCGGACGACATGAGCTCCAGAGGCTTCTTTTGCTCGGTCTCGGTTGGAACCACTGCCTCACTGTCCACGCCTTGACTAATGGTGTCGAGGACATACGAAGCCAGGGTATTATTATAGACCTATTCCCTGTTGGCTCAGAAGTCTCAAACCTCCTTACGCATTTGGGACAGCATGGAGATGTGTGCATGTTTGTAGGTGCGCACGGCGGCAAGATGGGTTGATTATTTTATGGAGCGCGAACTTGTCCTAATGATTGTTGCTCAAAGTCATCGATGTACGCCTATCCGAGTATTGTGTGTGCTCTTTATACCGTGTTGGTCTACGTCAGTGCTACCCAGGGCCCTCGATTGCTCTGGTGTGTCACTAAACTCCTGACCACAGGATATTCTCTGCTACAGTATCTCGTGTTGGATCTTCCAAGGTTGGCTAGACTTGCTACGAAATCTATGAATATCATTTTGTAGCACTACGTCCGGTATCTCTGGAACGGCAGTGAGCCCCGATAACACCCGTCCCCTCCCCCCCCCCCGCCCCGGGATCGCAATTTCTCACTGGTGTTTTTAGATGTTCCTAGAAAGTGGGGCCAGTCATCGCTAGCGCAATCATTGCAGCCAATCAAAAGCCTCTTCGCGATTACGTAACTACGTCACTACTTTACACACTCTGCTACCTCATTAATTCAACACTACCTAGGTACTGGGTACAGCGGCCTCCAGCCGACGGTACAGGCCCTTGAAGTATATAGATTTTGCCCTCTCTAGGTTGCTGCAATTTTGGCCGGGTTGCAGATGGTGGGGCCGATCCTATGTAGCGATGACTGGGCGCACTTTCAGTGGAATATCTGAAAACAGCAGTGCAAATATCCGTTCTCTTTCTCAATGTTCCCTCGACCTTTATCCAATCTCTACTTTTCCCAACACTGCATCACTGTCGTTGTTGTCAAAGGAAAAAGACCCCCTCGTCGGATCATGCAAGTGCAAATGAACTGCATGGGTCATTGCACGACTCACCTCATTTTCATACCTTCTCCCTGAGTTTTGGCGCCTTCGCAAAACGTGCAATTGCAAACGCAATACAAGCGGCAGAAACACTGGCTCCGGTAAAAGCCTGAACTGCAACCCACCCATATTTGTCCAGAATGATACCGGCAACAGGATTGCCAACCAGGATGCCCAAGCCGGCGAAGCAAAAACTCATTCCCATGCGGGCCCCTACTACGCTCAGGCTCGGAGACAGCGTGACGACGGTGGTGGGCGGTAGAGAAACAGCACTGCCCGAGAAGAACCCGTAGAGGACACAGAAGGCGACTATGCCGCCCAGATCGTCCGCCGCAACCCAGCAGAATGCCAACAGAGCCGATATGAGACAGCATGGTGTCAAAATATTGAGAGGACCTGTCTTGTCCGCCACGAAGTTGGGCACGATTCGTCCCAGAGTGGAAGCAGCGTTGAGGATTGCCAATAGGTAGAAGGCTTTGTTGGCATCGACACCCCTATATAAGGCGTAACTCTGGATGTAGAAGAAGGGAATGTACATGCCAAGGAAGCTGGTGAACAACGCGATGCTGAAGAAGGAGTACGGGGCTTCCTTGAAGGCTCGGGGCTCCAGCAGCTGGCGTGCTGCTTTTGGAGGCATTCGAACTCTCATGACTCCAACGGAGACGGCTGCTGAGCATCAGTATTACTGGATCGAGCGCACGCCTCGGACACATTGGACTAGTATGCCGCCAGGGGAGGCAAAGAAATGGCAACGCACCGAGACCAGCCAACGCGAGGAAGCCTAGCACACGTGTTGCCCAGCCGAAGCCGACCTGCGGCTGGAGTTTTGCAAACACCACGGGATAAATGACTCCGCCAATGCTGCTTCCAGATGCAGCAATTCCTGTCGCGAGAGACTTCTTTGTTGTAAAGTAGGTTGAGACAATGGCAACGCTGGGCACGAATGCGAAGCCGCTGCCGAGACCGAGGACGATGCCTTGAGCAAGCATGACCTGCCAGTATTTGGTGCAGAAACTCGTAATCATCAGGCCGAAAACTGTAAAGAACGATCCCAAGTTGAGCAACTACTAATGTTAGAGTCGTATTGGCTGAGAGTCTGCACAAGATTGATGGACGTGGCCGGGGACAGGAGTTCAAAATTCTCTCACTTACCGTCTTGAAGTAGCCAACATCAAAGAGGGGCCCCGTGGCGATTCCGACAATGAGCATAAGGAATGCTTGAATCGAGCCAATCCATGAGATATTGGAAGCACTCTCGGTCCGAAGCAGATCCACCTCATAGAAGCTTTGGAATACGCCGAAAGTGTTGACGATCCCCCAGGAATTCATCATGAGGAAGAAAGATCCCACGACTTGCAGCCATGCCCTCGTTCCTCCGTCAGGGGGAGGCAATGGCTCTGCATCCTGCTTGATTGCTGCGGCAGGCTCGTCTGATGGACCAAAATCGGTGCTCCAAAGTCGCTTTTCGCTATGAATTGAAGACATAATGGTCGTAAGGTGCGTTAACGGAATCTCGATTGAATAACATGTAGTGTCACAATGAAAGAGGACCTAGTGCAAATGAGTCGTACCTGCATGGAGGCTCCAGTACCAGGACCTTTTGTTGTGCTACACAACGGATTATTCATCCAGGGGCACATGGCTTCGCCAATTCCGGCAGTGACTGAAAAGTCGTATGGTTGTGGCGTGGATCTGAGACCCAAGCAGGATTGTTCAAGTTACACAACATGGTTCGAGACCCAAATCCGAAACTATTATTGTGATCATCCAAGGATTTAATGTGACCATCTCGGCAAACTCAGTCTCTGTGCCCTTTGGCGCGCATTAGCGGTGCTATAGCCTTATTTTAGCTTAGCAAAGCTTACACTTAATTAAGAAAAAGCCGCTGCTATGTATACATTACGCCTGCAATATTAAATATATTAGTAAGCTAATAAATCTTTTTTACTTACTTGCTACTAATGTGTATCTGGTCCGCGGCGGCCCAAAGGGCCAAGCTTATAGAGAACCGGTTTTTATATTAGGACTAGCGGGCATTTACGTTAGTAAATGCCGCTTACAAAGACCGCATTACACGCCAAATAAATTCATTTCTTTCCTTCTAATTAACTACCCTTTTAACTGCTTTACTAACCTTATCTATTATAAGGTTTAAAATAAAAGAAAAAGCTAACTATTATAAATATATAAAAATAATTATTTTTATTAAAAAACTTTCAAATCTACAAAAAGCATATGTAAACAAACTAATAATTATAAAACAAACGTAAAACAACATCTTTCTATCTTTTTTACTACTCTCCTTATCTATTAACTATTATAATAAACCTTATTAAATCTCTTAAGCTTTTAAGCAACCCCTCTTAAGTTTTAAAGAGTCTTTATAATCATTTTATAAAAAACTTATTTACTAGCTTAGAAAGCAGCTTAAGAAGCAGCCTAAGCAATAGCAATTAAACTTATATACTTAGTTAAAAGGGCAGCAAAGCTAAAAAAGCTTTAATATAACCGCAAAAAAGTCTTATAAGTAAAAACCTTCTAAGCGCCTTCTCTATAAAGCAAAAAAGCCTTAAAAACACTAATATAAAACTAAAAAAGATAGTAGATTGCCTTGTTAACTAGTTTAATAATTAAACGGCTAATTAGGTTGCCCTAAAAACCAAAGTTAATAAAAATCAAGCAACCCTTATTACGCTCTACAAGCAGCTAATCAAATAAATTACAACAATTAACACTAAATAGAGCGAAATAATAATATATATTACATTAAAGATATTAATACTAAGCTAACAAGCGCTGGCTATTACAACGCCAACGCTGCTAAAGCAACCAAGCTTAACTCAGCGCTGCAACTATACGCAGGCATTAACACCTAACATAGACCTTATCATCCAAATGGCACCTTAAACCTTAACAACCTTTACAGCAACTTAAAATAATAGAAAATCTTTACTAAAACAAAGAAAGCTATTAAAAAAACATTTTTATAAATAATTCTAAATTATTAAGCCCCTATTAACGCAAAATATATATATAAGAACAAAGTAACGTTCCTTCTTTATTTAAAAATCTTTTACGCTAATTATACTACTTTAACTGCCTTTAGCAAATGCAAACGTTACTAAAGAGTACGCTAATCTTTTATAAAAACTAAGTAATAAAAATTGCTTTAAAACTATTAAAAGACTTTTAACAACTCTAAATATAAATAAAAGCCTATTACTAACTAATTTAAACGCTATTTATTAAAGGTATTATTTAAATCTTAAACAATTATAATACTATTTACTCTTCTTTATTTATATTTACTACTCTTTTACTATTTAAAAACAAAACATACTATAACTTTTTATAGCACCTTAAAAATTTCTTTTATTTATTAGCATATAATTAATAATTTAAAAGCATTTACACAGTCTTTATAAATAAAATTAAAATATATTAGCTAAGCTTATATAACTAGATCTTTTGCAACGTTAATTAACATAACTATACAACTGCTTAAATTATTAAAAAAATCATTATTTACACACAGCTTTATAACTATTAAATAATAAAATCGCATATTTATAGCATATTAGCTGCTATAATATAATTATACTACGCTACTACGCTATACTATAATCTTACAATCTCTTTAACTACTTTAAACTATCTAAGCACTATTAACCTAACACTTATTAATGCTATTATAACCTTTATAATCTTAAACCTTTAATCTAACAACTATACTATCTTTTTAATTAGTTATATACCTACTAATGCTAACTAAAATAATAGCGCTAATTTTAGCGCTGCTTTTATTATAACAACTATAGCTTATAAAAATAGCAATAAATACTATAATTATAATAAAATTAATTACTAAGCTAAAAACTATTATTAAAAAATAATATTTTCTAAGCTTTATTAACTAATGAGCTAAAAGGTTATCTTAAAAAAATGCTTTTTAAAAACAATAAAGCCTTTAACAAAGTAAAAACCTTTTTTAAAAACAAACGCAATATTTATATATTTACTCTTTATAAACCCTAAGTTTATTTTATAATTAATAATAATAAAAACAATAATAAATAAATAATTAACTTAAGCTTATTTAATCGCTTAGCAAATAACCTATTTAACGCTGACCTATAGCTTATTATTAAAACCTAACTAAAAGTTAAAAAGTAAAAATACTATAACACCTACTATATAAAAGTAAATATAAACAAAAACCCTTCTTTATTATAAAATAAGTACTTTATAAAAAAAGATAGTAGCAACCCTTACAACCTCTTTAAAGCATAACTGCCTTTAAGTAAAAAGTTTACTATCTTCTTTAACTATAGCTATTTGTTAATATACATTTCTAATAATCTTACAACTAAATTGCAAACTAAGCTATACTAAACAAAGCAGCTAGCTATAATATATAACGTTAAAAGAAAAAGTCCACCTATAAACTAAAATATCATCGTTAACGGCTAATTTGCTATAATAAACAGCTAATTAAACAACTTTTTAATAGCAAATAACATTATACTAAACAGCCCATTTTTAAGCAACCTTATACTTAGTAAATTAATATTTTATAAATAAAGCACTACTTGCAAAAACAACCCTTTTTATAGCTAATTAATTACCCTTTATATATACTATAGCTAACTAACCCTTTTACCTAATTAAACAACCTTAAAAACCTACTATATAAATAAGCAAAGTTATATAATAAAAAAGGCTATAAAGCTAATAAATAAAAAACTAAAAGCATAATAAAACAAAAGCATACTTATAAATAAACTTAATATCTTTTAACACTTTTAAAAATATAAAACTTATTTTCCTAGCCTTTTTAACCTAGCTAAAAAAAAGATTAAAGCTATTTACAAACTCTTAAAAGTATAGTATATAATTTATATAAAAAACATCCCTTTATTTAAATAAGCTTTATAATAATATAATTTAGCTTAAAAACAAGTAATTTATAACTTTATTAAAGCATATAATAGCAAGCTAATATAGCTAAGCAAGTCTTTTTAAGCCTTTACTTTATACTTTATACTAAAAAAGCTACTTAAACAAATTACTAAGTTTAATAAAAATAACATTTAGGTAATATAACGCTTTTATTATAATTATCGCAAAATTAATACTTATATTAAAAAACACACATATTCTTTGCTTAATATAATAGATTAAATTTAACGCATAGCAAGCTATCGTTAGTATACGTTTTTAAACCTAAAAGATAAGTTTTAACATATCCTTATCCGCCTATCTAATCGCAAAAAGACCGTTTTCCTCACTCTTAATAATTTATATAAATAAATTATAATGCCGTTTAGCTTAATAAATATACCTATAACCTTTCAAATATTAATTAAAGAAATCCTTAAGCCTTTTAAAAACTTTATCTTTAAACTGCTAGATAATATAGCAGTTTAAGCCAACTCCTTTTATTAATTTTACAAAAGATTAATTTTTTTATTTACACGCTTAAAAAAATATAATATACTCTTTAACACTTATAAGTCCATTCTATTCTATATAAAGATATTATAAAATCTATTTAAGTGCTTATTTTTTAAGTTATGCTTAGTGACTAAATTTCTTCCTTTGCCTTTAATTGCAACTAACCTTTTAAGTATAGCTTATTCCTAAAAAATCTAGCTAATAGTCTAATTAATTTAAAGATTTCTAACTCTTAGCTAAAAAATTCTTAAGATTAGCTTATATTATATTATATTTATAATATTAAAGAATATAATTATAACTCGTTTTTGGATTAAGATTAGAAGATAATCAGTCTCTATATTAATTATATTTTATTTATAAGTTACTGCTTAGTTTTTTATAATGTTAAATTAATAGGGTTTTTCCTTTTATTTCTATGTAATTTAGTTTTTATTAATAATATTTAGGGATATAAAGTTTTTTTAAGCGCTATTGTTTAATAGTGCGCTATAGTTTTTTTTGTTAATTTTTGCTTTAAAGATAATATATACATAATTAGCATTGTTTATTACATATAAAAACTATAAGGGTTTTAATTTTTTATTATTTTTTATAAGCAATCTTATTCTTTTAAGTACTGTTTGCTAATATATTTTAGCAAATCTTATAAAGGCTAACTGCCTTTTTATTAATGCTAATTGCAGGTTTTTTATTTTATATAAATTACATAGCTAATAATAATACATTGCTTTTATATAGTCTTTTTATTAATATATACTTTTAGGCAATCTTTAGGTAGGCTAACGTATGCGTTATAGTATTATTTGTTAAGAATTTTATAAAATTATAACTGTGATTTTTCAACTGCTTAAATGATTTGGTTAAATTTTTGTGCTAAAAACTATTTATATTTAGCTTTGTTAATAAAGTGTGTTTTATAGCTATAGTATATATAAAAGATTTATTTAAGTTTATAATAGTTTTTGTAAAAAGGGCTAATTTGTAAGTTTTTATATTTTGTTGCTATTGCCTTTTACAGAGGCATATAAATAAGGAGTTTTTATAGGCTAATTTTATATATAAAGTGTTTAACTTTGGTATTTTTTATAATATATTTTTAGTTTAGTATAGCAGGTTTTAATAAGTTATCTGGTTAATAGTTTTATTTTATAAGCTATTATATAATAATTTTACTTTTTTCTTATTATTTAATTATATATAAGAGTATTAAGTTGTTAAAGTCATTGTTTATTTTTTTAAAAGCATAGTTAAGTGGGTTTAAAGAATAATTTAAGTCGCTGTTTTAAATAATAGTATTATAAAGTAGTCTACGTTTTTTTATAGCTAATTATTATAACTTTTTAAGCTTTTAAAGAAATTATTTTGCAGATTATTTTGCTAAAAAGTATAATATGCAGCTATTGTTATAATAGAAAGCTTAGTAAAGGGTTTTGTAGTTAATAAAGTTTATTATTTATTTTAAAAGGAGTGGGTTTTAAGGACGTTGTTTTAGTTTAGGTAATTTTTTAAGTTATTATATCTTAGTATAAAAGTATATATTATTAGTAAAGTATACTTTTTTAAGTACATTAAGTTATTGCTGTTTTTTAGGGATAGATTTCTATAGCTTTTTTAGTTAGCGGCATTTTTATATAAAATGTCTTTTTTTACTATAATTAAAGTATTTGCTTAGTAGCTTTTTATTAGCGGCTTTTAATTTTATAAGGCCTAAGTATATTATTTTGCTAATAGCTATATTATTATTAGATTATTATTATAGTTAGTAACGCTTGCTAGTATTAGCTTATAGGCAAAACTTTTATAATGCACTGTTGCTTTTTTAATTGCATTTTTATTATTATTTATATAAATAATTATTAATTTATATAGCTATAGCAATATATTAAGCAAATTTTTTAAGTTAATTTTATTTAAATAGCTTATCTTTAACTTTATTCTTTAATTCTTTATAAAACTAAAATATTATTAGCTTATTCTTTTATTTTAAATATGCTAAAACTTAATAAAAACTAATAGCGTATTTTAAGGCTAATTTAGTTTATTATAGTTTATAAAGTTATTATTTTATAATGCGCTTTTTGTTAAAGTTATTAAAAGTTTTTTTAAAAAGTTTTTTATAGTTTTTATAACTATTAAAAGCTTTTATAATTATATTGTCCTAATCTTAATTATTGTTTTCTAAGTAGTTTCTTAAAGTTGGTTTAAACTATTTAGCAGCGTTTTTTTTAAGGCAAGTGCTAAAAAAAAGGATTTTTTTTTTTTTTTAGTAAATTAATTAGCGTTGTGTTTAAAGTAGGCGCAATTATAAGTAAAAAAGCCTTAAAGGATTTCTTTAGTGCTATTATAGGGTTTTAGTTTATTTATTTTATAGAATTTACTTTTTTAAACAGCTTAAAAGCAAGCGATTTTTTAATTAAAATAGTTAACCTGCTTAATTATTTAAGCTATAGTAAGGTTGCTATTATTTTTAACATTAGATAAAGTAAGAGTTTAGAGAGCTATTATATTTTTATATTGTTTAGTTAATATATACTAAACTATTTTAAATAAAAGTTGTTAAAATATAATAATTATTGCTAGGTTTTATAGGTTTTTAAAGTGCTAAAGGGTTTATATTAGCAAAGATGGTTAAAAGAGTATATTAATTATAGTATAAAGATATTATTATTTTATATTTAGCAAATAATTATTAGCAATAAAGCTACTTAGGGTTAAATACTTAAATTAACAACTAAAGAGCTATTTATTAAATTTATCTAATAATAGA